>ARYC01001301.1:0-49563 GCA_000711775.1 Oxytricha trifallax | reverse complement strand
GTTTGTGATAAATGTTTTTTAAAAAATGAGTTTTTTGTTTAATTCTAATGTCAAATTATTTCAAATAGAGGAATATTTAAATTATTCTTAACTTCTTCTTAAGTATGAAGCGTGCACAAAAACAAACGGAAAAATTAAATCAACAGTTGAGACAACCAACTAAGCTTTCTCAATAAAATGCTAGCCAAAAACCCGCAAATAAATCTCAAAATTAATCTTAGAACACACTGCAGTTGACAAAAGGCGGGAATTTGCCTGGCCAAGTGCCCTACAAGAGAAAATAAACAAATGAAAATGTGAATTATATCTACTCAAATAACAATTATTAATTGTTTTATGTTATAATGATATGGGTAGTTATTGAATTTGCCTTAAATTATAATATATTATCTCATTTTAGATCATTTTAATACAAACAATAGTGCATTATCAAAGTAAATGAATTTTCAATAGAGATCCTCAATTCAATCACAGAGTAGTATTTCTTCAAAGATAAACCTTAGCACAAACAAATCAGGCTTAACTTCAGTTGTTAAGAGTGATCTCAAAGCGAAATACAGTCTTAAGTCCAAGTAGGTATCAGATATTTCTGAAATTTTACAGGATTCCTAACAATCAACTGCTGGGAATACAGTTAAAGCATCTTAAAGTAAATTAGGATTCATTGAAATCACAAAGTCCTCTGATCCTTTTTACAACCAAGAAAACAAGCTACCTCGTAATTTTAGCGCTAGAAAGGATTCCACCCAAGTTACTCCCACTCATATGCCTAGCTTATGCATGTTCAGTCAGAAATCTCAATAAAGCCCAATTACTATGTCAAAAGTGCTTAGTCGTGACCTTAATTTAAGTCCCAAGGATTCCTAAGTTCTGATTGAGAGATAAATGATACTTAGATCTGGGGCTCAAGTTTCATCTGATAAGAAAAGAGTTATTGACAGTATTATAAAAATAATGGCTTTTTCTTAAACAATTTCAAATTAATATTGTATTATGGACAACATAACTAGCAAATCAAATAGTGTAAAATCATCAAACTCAAAGAAAGGCAGACTAACTGGCACAAAGCGTTTGAGATCAGACTCTGATTATGGCACCGAATAAAAGCTTGTTTTCCCCAATTCAGCATTGAAAGATTGCTCAGATAAAATTCTGAATTCAAATAAGAAACAATTGCACTCTACTTTGCACAAGATTGGCATGTCTAACTAAAAGAAGCAAAAAGAAACTGACATTGATGCAAACAAGCGTAAATCTCCCTCAGTTGGTGACATAGAAGGAGCTTCCAATCATTACACTTTAAAGATAAGCGATATTACTGAAGCACTTTAAGAATTTTAAGATCAAGAGGAGGATGTAAACAGAAGTTTTGACTTGAAAATTTCACCAATCTAGAATCAATAGAATGAAGAGTTCTAAACCCTTATTCTTAATCAAACAAATGCTACTTCAGGTGGTCTAATGTCACATGATTTCTCACTCAGTAAATCATCTCCAGTTTTTTCAGAGAGAAATTCCCTTGGTATGGGAGAAACTCTACTCAACTTTTAATAGAAAAGCGATATCGAGTGCTTGATAAGAAATGTGTTTATGGAGGGTAAAGTATTCTGGGAAGTGAAATGGAGAAATGATTTCAATAGAATAGCTCAAAAATATTAATAGATAAGTTTCGAAAATTAGGAAACTTTGAGGAAGAATTACGGCCAAGAATTTGAAGCCATGAGAACTTAATATTTATCAGATAAAAGCTAAATAAAATTATCACAGTGAATGCTCATTATTAACGAAATATCCTATTCTTATTACTCTAAGATAATGCTTAAAATATATCTTAGAGATATTTATTACTTAGCTAAAACATAAATTTGCAGATATTTTGAACTTAGAGCTGAAAAGTTAAAAATAATAACTGAAGTAAAAACAGTAATTAATGCAACATATTTATAATAGGTATAGATTATCAATTTCCGATTTTTAACTTGGAGAGAAGTTTGCGTATATCACCAAATTAACTTTAGATTTTATTTGTATAAACTTGCAAATTTTGTACATTGTTTTCCTATTTCTCATTTTATATTTCACTTTTGATCTTCTCTAAAGTGATTTGTAAATTTTCTATAGCAGCTTTTTCAGAAAGTTTATTTTAATGATGTTTTACTGCTTATTTTTTACTGAAAAGTCTTTGAGCCATTTGAGTTATCTGCGTTGAAAGTATATCACCAGGGGGTTTCTCTGCCATATAAACATTTGAATTATTAACGTTCCAGAAAACATCAGTTGGATTTTTAACGAACAAGTCAGAAGTGATTTTACCAAGATTTTCGCCAAATCTGTTGTAGTCTTTTACTTTAATTGCATCGTTCATGTCTTGAAGCTCTAAGACGATATCAGCAAAGTTCCATAATAAATTGAAACCAGTGTCTATTCCGAAATCTTTCCAAACGAATGTGGGTTGGTTAAATATGTCATAGACTCCCATTGTGTCATTGTAAACTTACCAACATTCTTTGAATACAGTGGGACTTTTATGAGCGATTAAACTCCATTCTTTCATTGTGTTTTAAGGTGAGAAAGGTAATTGAACTAGTCCTTTTGCAAAATGATCGTTATTATTTGAATTACTTTAAACAAATCTTGATTAGTTTGGCCTTAAAATTGATAATTAACCTTCCTCAAAAGTTTTAGAAACTAAAAACTCTATATATAAAATCGTACAAGATCATGACATAGTCATAACAATCAATTGCATCACTCCACACAACTTCCTTCAAAAGTTAATAAGTAGATCCTTTAGTTGCATCCATAAATGTCTAGACCACATTTTATTGTACAATTTGATGCGATTATACACTTTAGTATGTATCACTATTTTTAGTAAGTTGCATTGAAGTTTGAACTTGGCCACACTATAGTGATAATAGCAAAGCCAAAAGTGCTGCAGTTAATTTGAAATAAGCTCTCATTTTATATTATAACAGTATTAAATTTTGCATTTATTCACCTAAATTGATTTAAATTTGACTTATCTATATCAATCATTGAATTTCAATATTGATGATTGTTAATTATTTTCTATAATTTAAATAACATTTTTAAAAGACTTTGATTAGAGATAAAAGCGAGATAATTGTGAAATTAATATATAGAAATTATAAGATGCTAGCATTTTAGTATATTAAATTGAAAGAATTATATAATTCAAATTTAAATAAGTTGATTATAAAGAACATCTGAAAATTCAACATTTTCATTTTTCATCCACTACTATCTATAATATTTTATACATTTATTGACAAATTTTGTTATGAATTTTAGCTTATAGTAGAATTAATGTAAAATTTATGAACTACTAGTAATATCTATACACTGAGAAATAATAAGCAAGAAAATATGAGCTAAACTAAACCTTAAGACTCTTTGAATCATAAAATAGTACATATAATTATTTTTTATTTAATAAAAATAATTAGAATGCCACTAAGACTCAAATATAGGTATCATTAGTACAATATGAATGAAATAGAGATGAAGAATTATCATAACACAGAAGATTTCTAAAATACTAAAGAAGCTCGAATATTATTCAGATTAATTCATAAACATTTTAAGTTTAAACATTTCTCTCATAAATTTAGAGTTTCTTTATCTTTGAAAATTAACTTATTTTAAATTTACACTCCACTGTTAAATTAAATACGCCCTAATAAAAATTAAACTTTTTAATGTTATTTTGAATTAAGTTCTTCAATATAATATTTTACCACATAGTCTAATTAAATTTCAAATATAAACGAATGAGCCTATCTGATATTACCCTAACTTAAAGTGAAATTCATACTTCATTCAAATCCTAAAACCTGCCTAATTTGATATTTTAAATGATTTTTCTATATGATATCTTATGCTTTATACTTTTTTATTTTAAGTAATTTTCATGTTTATAATTTAATATTTATTTTTAAAAAATTTTTTTTCAGATAACACTTTTCCTTGAAATTAAACTGTTAATATCTTTGTTATTATTCATTATAAATTAAGACAAAATATATTTATTTACTTGTATTATTAATCAATTCTCTTTGAATTAACCTTAATTATTAAAAAAAAAATTTAATTCTAAATATTGATGTTTTATAATTCTAGTCTCTCGTTGAATAAGACAAAGAAATTTAAGGGAAATTAATAATTTAAGTTATAAACATAAAATCTTTTTGATTATTTTATGAATATTTCATAACCATAATAAATTAATGAAAAACTTTAATAAATAGAGAAAACTGATGAGCCATAATTAGAGAGTGTAGAGCCAATACTATAAAATTAGAACTAAGAAAATAAATTTGCTTTTATCGATAATGAAAACCAAACATTACAACAAAAACTATAAAACTTTGAAAATCTCTTCAATTAAGCACTTTTGTCACATGACCAATCGGATTACTTTATCTATGAGAAATATTTTAACTTTGTGAGTGCTTTTAAGCAGGAAGATTTACTTATAGCGAAACAAAACGGTTTATTATAAATAATATGCAAATATTTATCATCTCAATAATTGAATGGAATTATATAATAAAGTGATTAATAGCAACGAATTATATTGACACAAATTATTGAAATATTAGAGAATTTGATATTAAATCTTGACGATCTTAAAGATACAAATATACATAATATTGTTAGGAAATTCTCTTAGTAAATTCATGATTCATAAATGTAAAGTCGCTTACTTACATTATTAATTAAATAAGAATGATTTTTACTATTTTATAAAATCAATGAATCTTTTTGTTTATCATTGTAAGGAAAAATAAGTTATGATAAAAGGAATGGCAAATTATATTCAATCTCAAGAATTAATTAATTTTAATCTATTAAATGCAATGAAATAACAAATAACTTTTTATTTTATGTTGTTAAGATAATTTAGTGGGGCAAATCTTTAGAACTTAATAAACTATAACTAGTTTATATACAATTCAAATTCAATGGTCGAATTTCTAAAATTTATTTTTATTTCGCCAATATATACTAATTGGAAAGAATTTTACATGAGAACTTTTGCTTAACTTTAAAAGATAGTGCAAGTAGATGCTCCAAAGATAATTAATTAAGGATTTTCTGAGACTCAGACTACAGATAGCACCAAAAACACTTCTGATGAATTATCTCAATCGAAATTAGTGAATTCAAATCAAGAAACTTAATCTCTTAAGAAAATTCATAGGAGCAGATCTAGATCATAGAAATCTGACGATACCGATTCGAGTCAAGAAAATAGATCAAAGAATCTCTACACATCAGGTACAAGATCGAAACATTTCTCTAATTAGGAAATTAAAAAGAGCAAAGTTCAGTAGCCCTCTTTGATATCTGAAGCAATTAAAGCTTTAAACTACAAACCACCAGTCAAGCCAATCTAGTTCATACCAAGCATGCTCTAGAAAGTTAAAATAGATTAGTAAGTAACAATTGCATCACTTGATGAATACTACACTTAAATTATCAGGGAGTAAAAAGTGAAATCCCGTATGTTCTAAGCGTACTAGCCTCAAGACCCCTTCTATGAATAAAGCTATACTTTCAATTGGAAGGAAAATTTACAAAATATAGTAGTTGACATGGAGAATCTCTATAGGCAATAGATTGATCAATTCTAAATGTACAATCAAATTCGATTAGTAGTTGAGAACGATTAATTTCAAGAGAAAGAAGACATCATGTTAAGTTTGATAAACCAGATTGATCATAAACTCATCAAGCATAGAACAGACTATGAGATTATCGACTAAAATATTGAAAAATTCAAGAAAACTCTTATTAACAGTAAAAATTAAAGGATTTAGGCTTAATAAGCTGAAGCTTTAGCAAGAGAATAAGAGCGGTAGACTCAATTGCAGCTTTAAAAGCTAAACTAAATGAATCAAAATACACAACCTCAATTCAAACTTTAGTATTCTTTACCCAATCAATATAATCATCGGTACCAATTTCAAATGAATTAAAACCCTAGAAAATTCTAAAATAAAGGGCCTAAAAGCTATCCTTGCAAATATTTCCATGGTTATAGGGGATGTAACATGGGAGAAAACTGTGTATTTATACATGAACCTGCATTTCAAGGTTAACGAATACCTTACAATGAAATGGAGAGAGTAATTGCGGAATAGTAAGTTAAGTATTCGGAATTTATTAAGAGTTTTGAGAGTTAAAATGATTAATAATTTAATAGTGGATGAAATTACTAAATCTTATTATATATTAAAGAACTTCTTTCTAGAGAATATATAAAATCCCTAAATTTAAAGAGAAAGATTAAGTAAATGATTAAACGCAATAAAATTCAACTTAAATTTGTCACTATCCACCATAAAAATAGTAAGAGCAAAACATTTGCGATAATTAATCTCCATAAAAACAGCAGTAAAATTAAATTTATCAGCCAACTCAATTTTATCCATAAACTCCCTTTCCTGCTCAGTAATTTTATCCTTAACAGTATTCTAAGTTAAATAAAAAAATTAGATTTAAAAATTAAGTTAATTATCATTTATAACAAGAACAGTATAGAAGTATATGATTTATTAATGTATATAATTTCATAATATCAACATCAAATGTAGCAGCTGCAATAGCCTCCCTAATTATCACTACCTTTCCAAAACTAAATCCCCTTAGCAGCATTTAACCCTCAAAGCATATAAAAACTGCAGCAAATAAATGAAAAATTAAGTCAACATATCATTCATAAATTCTAGAATTTAAATCCATAGTCATTAATTAATTATTAGCAATAGTAACCAAATCATAATATAATTATACCAAAATAATGAAACAAATTATAATAATTTCTAGAGATGTATATATTTAAAAGTACTATATTGTTTAAATATAATATCTTAGTGTATTTATACAATTACGAGTTTTGGTTTCATTTGTAAATAATTTCATAATTTTTGTAAATTTATAATTGCTTTTGAAATCAAATTATGTTTTAATGTAAATAAGGGTCTATCTTTGTCAAAAATATTATAAAAGTCCTTAATAAGATTATACTTAAATAATTTTTTATATTTTTGGGGTTTCATTATAATGTATTTAATATAGTAGAATAGAATATAAATTGAAAAAAATAGCATTTATATTTATTTCTAATTTAAATTTTGATTTCTAATTCTTTTTTTTATTTACCCCCCCCCTATATTACTGTTCAACGAATATTATTTAATAGATTTATTTTTATTTCCAATATGTAGATATAAATCCATATTTAGTTCTATATACATTTAAATTATTGTTTTCTAAAGACTCTTTGAATGTCGATTAAATTGATGATGGAGTTGAAACCAGTCCTCAATATGAGAGCTTTGCCCAGAACACCACTATGGCTTCAACACACAAATCTGGCTTCAATATGGTCCCAAATAGATTTCATATAATAAGTTCATAAATTTTATTTATCGAATTCATCTTTGTAATATAATCACTATTTAGTGTTTTTTATTCATTGAATTTATCCAAAAACGTGATTTAATGGGGTAATTGGTGTGTAGTAATTTAATTATTGTCTAAAATAGACATGACGACGTTTTGAGCAATGAGCCACACTTATTGAATGGAGCACAAAATTATATAAATTAATTATTTATAGATTCACATTTTGCTATCTATATATTTGAAAAAAATGACGGGAATGATGTGAACGGAGAGAAAAAGAAGAAAAAGAAGAAGAACAAAAATAAAAATAAGAAAAAGAATAATGATGGAAGTTAAGCATGCATATATTTTATGATAATTTTAGCAGCAGGAGCAGAGAATGATAAATAAATAAATGCAGGTGCGAACGTAATAAGTATGAGCAATAAGCATTAAAATCAGGGAGTAGACAGCAGTCTTTTCGACAAGACCAGCTCCACATTTGGATATGGAAGTGCCGCACATACCAGAGATGAGAGAGATTTCACTCCTTTGAAGGATAAACTGGGATAGAGCTTCTTTGAAGATTAAGATTCGAGTGAAGATGAGGGAATGCCAGACTACAAAATCGGTGGCTATCATCCAGTGCACGTTGGTGAGATCCTCTTGGACAGATATGTAATCATTCAAAAACTCGGGTGGGGACATTTTAGTACTGTTTGGCTTACTAAGGATCTCAAGTACAATAACTATGTTGCCATGAAAGTGCAAAAGAGTGCTTAGCATTACCTTGAAGCAGCTTATGATGAAGTTGAGATATTGGATTAAGTAGCCCAAAACTGGAAAACCTCTAACTGGAAGAAGAGCATTGAGCATTTTTATAAGGATGATCCACAACTCAAGGCCAGCTTGGCTAAATGGGGCATGAGTGGAGACACTTCTCACTGTGTTCAATTATTGAATTCTTTCATCCATCATGGGCCAAACGGCAAGCACTTCGTGATGGTCTTTGAAATTCTCGGAGTCAATTTCCTCGAGATTATCAAAAGATACGACTACAAGGGAGTCCCAATGCCCTTGGTAAGAAAACTTGCAAGACAATGCTTGATTGGATTAGACTACTTGCATCGTATGTGCAAGATCATTCACACTGATTTCAAGCCAGAGAATGTAGTCATTTGCTTACGTGATGATGAGGTCAAGGAGATTGCTAGCACTGGTCAGCTCACCACCACAAAGATGTTCCAAAACAAGTCAGCTGAAATTATAAGAAAGCTCAATATGAGGATTGCTGGCACTGTCCCCGCACAACCAGCTTAAATAATTCACATTTATCTTATTTATTTAAGCTACTCAAGAACTTCCAAACTAAGCTGCAGCTAAAGTTGAGATTGAAACCAACGGAACAGAAGAGCCCAAGTAGCAAGAGGCTTTAACCGCTAAGCAGAGAAAGAATCAAAAGAAGAAGCAACAAAAAAAGAAGAAGAGAGATGAGAAGAAGAATGGAGGGGAAACTGAAAGCAAATTAGATGGGGAAGAACAGAAGAAAGATGATATTAATGCAGTTGCTAATGGTACTCACAATGCTGAAAGTCAATACCCTCAAATTTTAGTTTTACTATAAAATTATTTTTACTATTTTATAGCTAAACTACTAAAATACATCATTTTTATACTATATTGCTTATATTATAATTAAAAATAGTTTTCATTATAATATTATAGTTAAATTATATAATCTAATAGTTTATTAGTTTATATAAAAAAATAGGAAAAGAAGTTGATGATAAATTTATTCATTCAATATAAGCTAAGGAATTAGAAGGCAAAAATTTCATGAAGATAGTAGTCAAAGCCTACAAAATTATAAAACGGTATAAAAATAAATTGATAATCAATTTAATAATTAAACTTAGAATTTTCCTTATAATTTTCTAAAATAACACAATCTTATAATGTAATATTGCATCATTTTATTTAAATTAATTGAGAACACTCAATTAATTTAATTTGAAAATTATTTAGTTTTAAAGTGTTATGAATGATATTAACACTCACTTGAACCAATCAATAAATATATATAACTTAACTCAATTCCAATTAATATCTCTAATTTAATTGAATTCTATCATAATTTAAGGGATTCAAGAGATTTTCAATTTTTATGCTTAAATTATTTATTTTAGTGAGGATTTAGTATAGTGTAAATTAATATATAATTTTATTATAAGATTTATTACTAGATTTTAATAAGGATAAAATATTTATTTCAGGAGTACTTTGATTAAATACCAGAATATATTTTATATAAAAAGAACATTTATGTTGATCATTTGATTCATAGTTGAGCACTTTTTTTTATTTACTTAGAATATATTATTTAAAAAGCAATTTATCATAAAGATAGAGAATATTTTTTAATAGTAATTTTTTGTATTTTTCCATCCATAAAACTATTCCTATAAAAACACCTTCTAATAAAAATGTGACTTATTTATTATAAAATAATGAATAACAGCAAGTGAATGGAAAGAGAGGCAAGCATGTCAAAAAGGGTAGCATTGACAATGGCATGACAAACGACAGAATGGGAGGTCTCTTACTCGACGATGATGAAGAAGTTCAAAGACAAAATACTGAAGAAGGAAAGAAACTTAGAGGCCCTAAGCTAGATGGATTATATAAAATACTCATATATTATTAAAGATGAGAACGTATAAGTTAAGATTTGCGATATGGGAAATGGATGCTGGACTCATCATCACTTCACTCCAGAAATCCAAACTAGACAGTATCGTTCTCCAGAGGTTATCATTGGCTCAGACTATAACACCTCAGCTGACGTTTGGAGTTTCGCTTGCACTATTTTCGAAATGGTTACAGGAGATTTCCTCTTCGAGCCAAGAAAGGGCAACAACTACGATAAGGACGATGATCATCTTGCACAGATGATGGAACTCTTAGGTAGAATGCCAAAGAATATGGCACTCTCTGGCAAGAACAGCAAGAAATTCTTCAATGCTTAAGGTCATTTGAAAAGAATTAGCGGTTTGAATTACTGGCCATTGAAAAAGGTGCTTATGGAGAAGTACAGAATTAAGGAAGAGGAAGCTCAATCACTTTCAGATTTCTTGGTACCAATGCTCGAATGGTACCCAGAAAAGAGAGCCACTGCTTAGAAAATGCTTGATCATCCCTGGTTGAACATGAGACCAAACTACGAGTACAAGTATACCGATAGAGAGTATGAAGTTATGATGTTGAAGAAGGAACTCAAGGACAAGGTTAAGGGTGGAACTAGCAAGGGTGTTCTGCAAAACCTCGACGACTCGCATTAAGAAATGAATGAGCTTATCGAGAGTGACGAAGAAAACAATGCTGCTGACATTGATGAGGAACTCTCTCAAATAGAGGGTTACAAGAGCGTTATTGACGATGACGACTACGATTTCGATGAGCTAAGTCTCATGGACAGCGATGAAGAGCGCGAAGTGTTCAGATGCAGAAAGGAAAAGGAAGCTAAAATTAACAACTCATTCACAGGACCTTATCCCATCGACCCAACTGACTTCAATCACACTGACAAGGGTCCAAACAACCAATTCGCTCACAGCATTAAGCACTGAGTTGATGGGCTGTTGCATCATGGTAATTGAATGAGTCAATCCACTTTATAAAATAAATAAAGATGCATATGAGTTTGTTTTTTCTTGTGTAATATGATTATATGACTCTAATGAAGATACAAATAGAACTTAAATTTATAGTATATTGGTAGTTTTTTTGTTCTTATAAAATCTTCTTACTCACTTAGAATAGCATTCTCTTTTGAACTTTATTTGCGCAAATCACTTGTTAAATTTAAATTCAAATATTATCATAATAATAAATCTTAAATAACATAAGCTCATTAACCCAAAGCCATCTCTGCCTCATTTTGAATTTAAAATGGATTCTACACTTCAAAACTTGCCTCACTAACAAAATTCCTCAACCAATTAACAACAAGCCACTGACCTTTAAGCCTCTCATTCAAAGACTAACACAAAAACTCGACAAGGCCAAGCTGCAACTCAAATTGAGGAAGGGATAAGCACCATCTCCAAGGACAAGAGAGATCCCAATTCACAATCAGATTTAGTTGAGAGGACTTCCAAGGTAAGTTAAAATTCAAGTGTTTAAAAGTTATTTATAGCTTAAAATTGAGAGAAGAAAGCACAACGAATTGGAAGTCTAAGGGAAAAACGAGGATATCCAGTTAACTAGAAATACCTAACAGGAGATCCAATAGAGAGTGTAATTAAACTTCCATTTTTATTTTAAACTAATATTTAGATTTTATAAAGCCAAGAGATCTTAACCTTCAGGTACTCCAAATAAACTCATAAAACTACACTTTCAGAATATTTAAAGAATTTATTCATTTAGATTACTTATTTTTTACTTTTCAATATCTTATCAAAACTCATTGAATACTGTATTCACTACAAGTTTTCTTTTATGATACTAAAAATTCAAATTGTATCCTAAAATATTACCAAAAAATAAAATATTTTTGTAGTTAACTGATCTTTTTTTTTTGTGAGCAGACTTAGCATAAGAGTTTTCTAGAAATTTTAAAGTATTTAATACAAATGGAGACTCTCTAACAAGTGAAAACTCAGCTATTGGTGATTTGACCAAACAAAAGCCTGGGTAGTTCAAGCTCAATGGCAGTATTTCTTAAAATGGAGACAAGAGCAATTTGTTAGCAAATCCTCAGCAAATGAAATTCTAGTTCTCCTTCCAAAACCCTGCTTCTCAAACTAATGGTAAAGATAAGATTTAAGATGGATAGTAGAATAATAAGCCAAATCCTTTCTCAAATCCATTTTCTGCAAAACCATCTTAGGCTGAATTAAAACCCACTGAAACAGGAAATTTGTTTCAATTAAGGACATTTAATCTTATTAAATGTAGTTTTTTTCGAAAATGTCTAAAATATAGAATTTTAACAAAGTGGTTTATAGATAGTTAACTCGATTTATAAAATGCAAAATATGTTGATTATGTAATATTAAATTAAATTCTTAAGTAAGATACAAGTAAAATACTTTCAATTATAAAACTTTTAATTTAAATCTATAAAAAGTTTGATGTTTATTAAAAGCTTAAAATCTGAATAGAAATTTGTAGTTAACAAAGATCTTTTCAGTAATCCATTTATTAAAAATCCCTTTTCAACTTCCCAACAACCTCATACTCAAGATTAAGTCTAAGGTTAACAAAACCCAAGAAACTCTGACAGCAATCTCAACTCAAGTTAAATCCAAGCAGTCCAAGAAATTCCTTTTAACTCAACTGTATCACTCAATTTCTAGAAGAAATTGAGTAAGAATTCAGCTGGAGAGGAGTCACCTTAGATCAAGAGTCTCTTTGATTTCTAAGAAAATGCTAGATATAAGAGAGATGAAGATGATGACAAGGCAAAGACTGAAATAGTTGCTACATAAAATAAGTCCTTCGATTTTGCTGCTAATTTCAAGAACCCCTTCTCAAAGCCAGCAAATAGCAATTCAGATAACTCCTCTGATATGAGAGGAGTAACTATTAAGCCACCTGTTTTCTAAGCTGGTAATCCCTTCAAAATTCCAGGTTCCACTTCTAATCTTTTCACTTCAGGCAAGTCATTGTTTGATGTCTAAAATGTTAAAAGTGCAGCTTAGAAGTGGTAGCCTCCAACTGCCTCATAGAACTCGGACTCCAACATAAAATATGATGAAGAGGAGGAAGAAAAGCTCTAGCCAGATGTTAAGGATGGATTTCAAAATAACTCACTCTTCATTAAAGTCTTCCAAAGATAGATCTTGAAACTAAAGACTATCAAGGGTGTTTCTAGTGAAGAGCGAAAACCATCAACCAAAGGTGAAGAATATATTATAGAATTTTTCAAATTATTTATTTTATAAGTGAAGGGTTCTTATCAATCGAGAAGTATCGTGAACAACCATCTACATAAACTTCACAAGATGACCCTAATTCTGCTAAACCTCAACCCCACTATTTAGTTTACAGAAACTTCCTCGGTGCTACTTAATTTACCTCTCTCATTGTAAAGAATCAAGCTAAAATTCGTGAGTTAAACGAAAAGCCCAACAAATTCTAGGTGAAAATAGCTGTATCTGTTCGCAACCCCACCTCTAAGAAATATGAATAAGAGCATGTGAAAATCAGCTTCATCACTGACGCTGAGAGGCAAATGTTCATCAATTTATTCAAGGAAGTTGCTAATGTTTAATGATTAACTAACTGTATACAATGCTATAAGGTGAAATGAGTATATAATAACTAAATAACATTAATTGTGAAGCTTGCTTTATGTTGATCTCATTCTTCCTAAGTAGATTCTATTACTCTCTAAAGTTAACATAGTAGCAAAAGTTTATCTTATATATATTGGTTTATGAAGCATATTAATTTATATTTTGTTTTTTAAATTTCTAATAATTCTAAATAAAATAATGTAAGTTGATAAAAATAAAGCGTTATAAGATAAAATTGTTGTTTTCTTATTTAATTCATGTTCTTAGGATAATTTAATATAAACTTAGTAGCTCTCATAGTATTATTTTCTGAAAATTTTTATATCAGTTACAAATCTTTTTGTTTCATTCTACGGGGGGGGGGGAAGTTTCCTGCCCCAAAAGGTAGTTTCCTGCCCCCAACATTAAATTTTATGTTTTTGCAATAAATTTAATAGAAACAAATTAATTTCAATTTCAATAACCATAACCATGTAATATACATCATTAATTATTATATAATTTTCAAGGTACATAATTATTCGTTATCAAATTATATATTATTGACAAGGCTAAAATAAGTGTTTTTTTTTAAATAATTAATGTAATTTTCATTAAATTTTAAATTGATTATTAAGGTAGAAATGATATTTGAAGCTAAATTTTTTAAAAAAAACTACATAATAATAGATGATAAAGATTCTTTGAAAATTATAAAAATTGCATATTTTTATGTACGGGGCAGGAAACTACCTTTTTGGGGGCAGGAAACTTCCCCCTTTGGGTGCATATAAAATTCTGGGGCAGGCTACTTCCCCCCCCCCCATTCTACTATATGTATATGAATTATTTTATAATAAATGTGATATTAAAGAATTTATATATAAAAATATTCTACTGCCAATCCATTATTATTCTGATTGTTACTATCATTTATCTAAATTAAGTTATATTAGTATTTTAAATAATTTCTTATAAATAAATATAAAATTAATACTCAGAAAACATTTAAGTTAATAATTTTTGATTGTGGTTGATATTTCTGCGTTTTTTTATAACTTTCTTGATTTCTGACCTTCCTCCCTAAGAATTTATATCGATATTTGGGTTCAATTGTGATGGAGGACTGGATCCATATTGATTTGATCTTATAACACCACTCAAGTGACTTCCTTTGCCTATCAAGCTATGATTGCTGTTTAAGTTAAGCTTTTAATTATAAGATTTAGGAGATAAAATTTCCAACAAGAAAAGTAAATTATAAGAAATATACTTTACAAATATATAAAAAAATTGTTCTTTTAATTTTCAATATTGATAACATTTGAGAGTGCAGTTGAATTTGATCCATTACTCTAATTGTTTAAGTTTAATTTGTATGAGTGATTTGGCATATTAATCTGCATTTTATCAATCTAAATTAATTCACTAATATTATGCATTAAATTTAAAGTATTTTCTCTCCAGATACACCAGATGATAACATAGGCTTGTTTATAGTTTTTAGTTTAGTAGGTTTCAGTATGTATTAGTTATAAGCAGGAGGTATGCCTGAATTTATTTTATTAATTACTATTCCATTCACACTTTATTGATTACCAGGGATTGGTGGCAGTAGCTTAGAAACCTATTGTCTTTAAAACTATTATATTTATCCTCATAAAACTAAGGATTAAAGTCCAAGAATGACAATAGATTATTATATAAAAATAGTCCGCTATTTTCCTGCTGTTAATGTCTCCCTAAACTCTAAATTCTTGGTAACCTAATTTGAGAACCATTTCCAGACTCATCAAGTATATATTTGTTTCTTTTCATTATGCCTGACAGATTGCTACCTCCATGCGCTTAAGAATTCAAATAGGGATTATTGATGTACTAGCTGTTTAAATTGTAAGAATAAGGTGAACTGCTTAGATTTGAAGCACCAGTTGACAGTTAGTTTTGAGAGGATGTTGGTTATCCATAAATCAAAGCAACTCTCTGTATATTGTCATTAGTTTAATGGTTATATTTATATCTACGCATAATTAGATCCTTTTCTGCTTTCTTTAAGCCCAAAGACCCAACTTATCTTGAATCTCCAGTAATATTGATATAGTGCAAATTCTTTTTCGAAGTGGTATTGGTGTCTTAATTTAAGCCATTTTGTAACAAAGAGTTGCTATCTTTTATATAAGGATTGGAAATTTACTATTGTGGTCTCTAAATATAGATTCTTTCTATAGATCCTGCATTAGAGTAAGCCTATCTATTTTACAACATAACTTGAGAGGGTGAGGATATTTTATTAGTTAAATTACTCTTCTTTGAAATTGGTGTTATATGATTAATAGCTGATTGTGGTGAGTCTTGATAAACTGAATCATTATCCTCTTTTGCTGAAATTTTAGAAGGACTTAGAGAATTTTTCGATATTTGAGTCTAGATTGGTCTCTAATGCTGCTACTAATGTTCTTTATCGTCATTTTCAAAGCCATCATTTTCATATTCTTCATTTGCTTTATTCTCTTGTTTTAGAGGTGGCTTCTTTCTCTTACCTCCAGTCGTCTACTTTGAAATTACTGATTTGCTAGTCATAATTGGTGGGGCATTATCCTATAACTGTTAATTTACTTTATCATTAGCTTGCGATTGACCTCTTGAATTTCTTGATAAAATGCTCTTTCTGTCTTCATCGTTTTTTATTGGAGATGGCTTAGGCTTAACAGATTGGTTATCATCATGATTATCATGAGACAATTGCAAATCTGGTCTTAATTGAGTAACTGATGGTTTCTAAGTGGAATTTACAGAGGATTATTATTACAATTAAAGCATCCCCGTTTTCTTCTTTTTCTAACCAGGAGCACCAGGAGGAGGTAGCTACCCACTGTTTTTATGCTTTTAATTTTTTATGTCAGGCAGTACTTATTACTAAGCTGGATCAAAAGTTCTTCTACGCTTATCTTCTTCTTCTTTCTTTTTTGCACTACTGTATTATGGTTTAGGAAGCCTATCTGTTAAATAAAGCAAGTTTTTTGGCACTCTAATAGTATTCAACAGACTTGATTAGCTTTAATAAAAGTATTCCTCAGGGAAAAGCTTCTCAGACTTTTTCTTGATAGAAGGCATTTCTAATATTTTGTCACAAGTTGGTCTTAACTAAGGGGATACTTGAATCATTGATTTTACTAAGTTAGCCAAATCTTGTGAGTAAACATTAGGTATTTTAGGATAAATACCTCTCAGTACTTTCTTATAGAGTCCTTACATGTCTTCTGCTCTAAAAGGTGGCTTTAAAGAAATTGATTCATAAAGCACACATCCCAGAGACCATATATCACTCTTATGATCATAAGGCTGATCCTTCCATACTTCAGGACTCGCATAGTAAGGTGTTCCAGTTTAAGTGTAAAGTAATCCCTTTTTTGCTACTTTGGAAACGTTCATATCACCAAGTTTTGCTGACCCGTCTTTGTTCAAGAACACATTTGCGCTCTTCAAATCAATTTAATGAAGAGCCTACATTTAATAATATATTATAAAAACTAATAATCACGATGAAAAATTAGCATCTCATGCAAGCATTTCAATCCACGTATCATTTATATAAAGATTTTCCAGATATCATCCTCCTTGAATAAAGTATTGGCATTTTGGTGATCGCAAATTTACTAAAACAAATCTCCATTATCTGCATACTCCATAACTATACTATTAATTTATGAGCTTCAACTCTCTTATCATTGTAAATCGATATAAATAGTTATGCTTTTCTAACTTAAATCTCTTAAATTATCTTTGATTATTTATCTGAGTTTAAACTTACCACAAGGATTATGATGGCTCATCAATAAAAGCTTCTTTATATGCAACTATATTTGAGTGCTGAATGCTAGCCAAAATTCTGACCTCATTTAATGCATTTTCCTTTTCCTTGTCTGAGAGCTTTTGCATTTTAACTTTTTTCAAGGCGTAAGTTTCTCCATCTGTATGCCTCCTCACATGATATACACTACTGTAAGCTCCCTCTCCTATATGAAAATAAGTTACGAATTAAATTTTGAGAAATAGGTTAACAAAATATATTTGTAAGTTAACTTACCGAGTCGCTTGACTATCTCGAATTCATTCAACGACATTGTATTTTATAATTAATTTTAGATGTTTTATCTTAATTAATATTTTAATTCCTTTTTCGTCTTAATCCTTTACAGCACACTAACATTTTATATTACATTGAATGTTATGTTTGAATGAGTAGTTCATATATAGATATTGTTTAAAGAAATAAGAGTAAATATTAAGTTTTTATGATTAAATTGTATCAATATTTGCATCTTGTCTTTGAATGCCAGATTTATCATCTTTTATTTGAGCCCATCTGGCTTTAAAGCATTTAACTTTGATTTACTGACTGAGATGGATTAGGTTTGGCTTGTACATAAACAGCGGCATTTACATTGTCTTTTGCTGATTTACCACAGTAGTCCTAAAAATGTCATAAATATAAACATCAAATAATCATATTAAAGATATAAAATAAATGATAGGGAATATGATTAATTACTGCTAGGATTGTCTTTTGGTTTTATGGGAAGGGATATTGAATCTCATAGAAGCTCATCAATTTAAAATTAGTCAAATTATCATTTAAAAAGTACTCTTAGAGATGTAGATTTAAAATAATAGATTGATAATTTTATTGTAATAAAATCTAAATATATCATAAATCAAAATGGACGAGAATCCAACAACCCAAAATCAACAAGGTAAAATTAACTTTTATAAAATACTATAAAACATCTTTGACTTATTCAAACATTATGCAAATTCATAAATTAATTTTTCATTTTAGATGAGTTGTATTAATATTTCAACAATGGAGAGGACATTCAAGTTCAGGATGACAGCAATAGTGAGGAAGAAGGATAGGAAGATTCAGAAGAAGATCAAATATCAGGAGCTAATGTCATGAACGATGACCTAGAATAATTCATGCCACATATGAGTAAGGCTTGTAAAGTTTATCATAGAAATATTTTCACTAAGCTTTGTCTAATACTATTCTCAGCACTTATCCACATTCTTACACCATTTATTTTTAGGTAGTGATGATTTGATAACAGGGGGAGTGACAAGCGGTGGTAATGGAGGTACAAGAGTAACACTGCTTTCAGAATCCTAACTAATGGGTAGTAACGATACGGATGATTTAATTTATGACATTGAAAAGATAAGGTCATTCTTTAGAACTGCTTAGTTTTAGAAAGCACTTGCTTTCCTTCAGAATAAATTAGTAACTAATTTTGCAATAATTAAAACTCTTAATAGGTATCAAACGATGGTTAAAATTGGAATTTAATCTTAAAAGTATTTTGTGGTTCTGATTAAATATATATATATCCTGATTATTTTAGATTTCAGAAATGCATATATGACCATGTCTAAACTTATTAAGGTATTTATTCTAGAAAATCAAACTGTCTATAGAAATACACCTTGAACCCTTATATCCTCTCAAGAATGGGTAGACTGTGTCTAGAAATTGGTAGAAAGTAGGAAGCTTCAGAGTATTTTAACTAAGTTGTTAAAATGATGAAAGAAAGTTCTGTTAATAGCAAATCAGCAAGGTCATCTTCGGATTATTGTATAAACAATTAATAAATTTTATCTCTTACTTATATCATAGTTTCTTGTCTAATATATTGTCAAATTTTTACTATCAATAGCAAAATCTTGATAATTTATTAGATAATGATCACGACCCAGATCTAGCCGTGCTTTGTCACATGAACAAGGGTTTTGTGAATATTTATGATGGAAACTATAAAGATGCAATCGAGCAATTTAGAAAGATTTTGTCCTACAGACCTATGAATCTAGTTGCTCTTAACAACAGTGCAACTTGTTAGATGTAAGCAAAGCTTCTCTCATTATAAAATATAGTTTCTGTAACGAGACAGCGAAATCTATTGAGACGCTTGAAAAATTGATTAAGATGGATCCCAAGAAAAATTTAAATGAGCAAATTGTTCAGAACTTGATGAGCTTAAATATAACACATATTATTGATTTATATTTCCCTTTGTACCTAATTTAATTTTTATTTCTGAAATCAGATTATCTCTGATGAATCCTAGTAATCTCAAATATAATCATGATGTATCTGGAGTCTAAGTTATCCTTCGCTGGGAACAATCCAAACATTTCATTGATTTCCTTCTTTAACAGTTTCTTCGCTCTATCTTAAGACTCGTCACCCTGTTTATTGTTGACATTTCTCTATTAATCTAAATTGTTCATGCTGCTTGAATCTACCACGTCAAAATCAATGCCATCATTTTAGTTTCTCAAGTTGCTGTCCCTACCTTGAACTCTATACAATATATATAATAACTCTTTTGTTCAAAGCTCATATTTAAAAGTAAGATTTTGATAATTTAAAGGAAAATTAAAATACTCCAAAGTCATCATCTCCCAAATCAAACATTCCACCTGTATTTTTGGGCGCTGGCATGTCTAGATCCATCCCAAAAGGATCAAGTAAATTAATATTCCCACCAAATCCAAGTTAATTGAACTTCTGCTATTGACTTCTCATTGCTCTTTCTGTTTCTGAGAGCATTTGATACAGTGATTTTAAGCTATCTTTTAAGTATTTCATTTCATAAGTGCTGCAAGCATGCAGATATCTTAGTGGAAATGGAATCTCTTCACTATTATAGTGGTTTATTAGTTATTTCCTCATTTTTTGTTTAAGAAATTCCTTTTCGAAAATGTAAAAATACTTACTCATTAGTGTCATCATGGACAGCGAACATGACTGACTTTTATAGTTTAGTTAATATCTCTTCAGATAAGATTCTAGCATTTTGGTATTCTTTCAGCTTGAAATAAACATATACCAGGCATTAATTATGGAAAGTAATTTCTTCCTCAGTCATTTAACCATCGTTAATTAATTTAAAAAAACATAACCATTTTTAGCAGAATTCATGAAATAAATTATTAAAACTAAACAAACTGGATCTATTAAGAATAAGGAATGACATTAGATTTATCTTTTTTTAAATATTTTATCAGAGTTAGTAATTTTTTCCTTGCAGCACAACTGATTTTAGCCTACTAAAACATCACATAATTATAATAGTTTATTGAATTCTATATATTGATAAAGTTTACTTCCCTAATTTTATTTCATTAATCCTCCTTGTCCTACATTTTGCTATTAAATCTATTGCTATATAACCTATTTAATAGCATTTCTGTTTATATGCAGACTCTTATATAAGTTATTCTCCAAATCCTTATTTCTTGAGCTTCTATCTTACTAGTGCAACGAAAAACTTTAATTATTTGATTAGTGAGTTTAAAATTAATTCTCGTATTAATAATCTCTGCAGTCTGAAATATCATTTGACTAATGTGATTCATAAATATTTTTTTATAAAATAGATAAATTCTATAGATTCTAGTTTTCTTGTCTGCTAAAGATTACGTTTACTCTTATCTATGAAAATTTGCTTATTATGTTTTGTAGTATTATTGCCACTTTGTATTGCTTCAGTTAATATCTTTTTGGAACTCTACTCTAACTCATTTTGATTTAAAGTCAACCTCAATCTTTATTGCTTTTACCTAGATTGCTTTTATGAAAAATCACTGATCAAATTAGGGGATAATAAATGCACGCTACTCGCTATTAAGTAATCTTAGTTGTTAAGCTAGTCGTTTTAATTTCTTTAATGATATTTTGTTTTAGGAAATGGCAAAGAAATCTCCATGTTTATGATGTTTTTCTTTGTAAAAGTGTTATAGTCACTCTAAAAGCTATTAAATTGTTGTTAATTCCTGTAGCCTTGGGCTCTTGATTTGTGATTTAAAGGCTATCTTTCAACATGTATTGGTATCGGATTTTAAATCTAATCATTTCGCTCTTCGTAAGATTTATTACGGCTTTCAACAGCATTTCTTTCAAATAGGCGCTTTTTAAGAATTAAGTTTTACAGTTTATATCTTAAGTCCTTAAGTTTTGAGGGAGATTAATTACTTTGAGATGAATTGTTTAAATCTCTTAAATTTTACTAATTCTCAAGATTTTATTGCAAAAATTATGATTAATTTACACCAGAAAATTTATTATTAGCAGGAGTACTGATTGAGTTTGAATTATCATATTGGAACTGTTTCGATAGTATGGTTCTTCGAGATTCTTTTCTGAGGGTGTTTTGAGAGCTGGGTAAATTATCATTCAGTTCAAAATTACTACTTGAGTTGTTTTAATCAATGAATTATTATTCTTATTCTTTCTACTTCTTGAGCATCATCTTAACAAAGTCTGTTTACTTTTCGAAAGATATCCTTAAATGTGCATTATTTTACTTTTAATGTCTATTTAAACTATCAAGTTTATCATTCCTAGGCTAAGTTAATTATAGCGTTTAATCTGAAGATTGATTTATCTAAAATTAATCAATTATTTATAAATCTGGCTTATTGACTCTGTCCTTCCTTAATCTTATTTCTTTACTAAAAGATTGAAAACTTTAATCAATAAATTTGGATGAATTAAAGGTATTATTTGATTGATCGTTAAGCTATTCTCTTAAAGCTACTTTGCCATAGCTCTTTCTATATCTACTTTGTGATGATTTATGACTTTTAAAGTTTTTGTTTCTCTTGTCAAAGTATATCATTTTAGGGCTAATTACTCCGACTAAATCTTTTTAGAGCGTAGAATTATGACTTTATTAGTAATCATGCTAGTTTATTTCATTTCTGGGAAACTAATATTTCTGTCCAATCTCACTCTTACCAAATCTCTTATGAATCTTATCTTTAAACTTCTCCAATTCTAATTCCATTTTTGGGTTTATATATCGTCTTTGATTAATAAATATTTGGCTTCCACCTTTCGTGCTTGCTATTATAGATCCCTCATTTGTGGTTTTTTCATTAGTTAACTGAGTTAAATTTATTAAATTTGCATTGAACTCAGAGTTTGTAGAAGTGTAGTTTAACTTTTTATATAAATGATTTTGCTTGTCAGAACGAGATAGGAAGAAAGATTGGAATGCAATATTCTTAAGAGTATCTGAATTTATAGTGGAATTCATAGAATCCTGAGAGATTTTGGGAGAGTGATTATTTTAAAAGGAATTTCCAATTAAGTTGAAAGTCTTCTATGTTTTCCTAAAGTTTTACCTTGAACTATTGAATATAATCGAATTTGAGCCGTTTTAAAAACTCTCCGCTTTTTTATCATTTATATTTTTATATCTATCTATGCTTAAAAGACTTTTTTCATCAATATTTACAAGCTGCTAATTTCATAAAATTGCCTCTAAATCTTATATCTTATTTTAATCATAAACATTTTATCTTCTATGTGAAATAGCTGATTTATCTCTAAAATTTGTGAAAGTGTGATGATAAGTATTGGGATCGTAACTTGGGAATAATTATTATTGGTCTTTTTAGTTTCTACTCATTTATCTTTATTTTAGTGACATTATTGAGGAAATAATTAAATTTAATTATATCTTCTTATTTATTAACATTTCAAAATATATACAAATCCAGCAATAATAAAATTTAACTATAATATATATTAATTAAGCTAGTTATATGTTTTTAATTTATTTTCTTAAATTAATTAATTAAAATTCAAACTATTTTATCATCACTTATATCAAATTACGAAATTTTTGGCTTGTTTTTATTAAGTATTTACCTCTGTAATGCTATATCATCCTCTTCTTTTAATACTATGTTTTCTAAGTCATATTTAATGTTTGTTAGATAGAGACCCTGAGAAGGCGCCATAGACTTTTGTCTTTTATGAAATTTATGATCTCTTTAAAATTATAATTGTACTTGATATGTGCAAATTATAAGTTAATGTTAAGAAACAATAAAATTTATTATATCTCTGGGGATTTCTTCTCCTTTCAAAAGCCAAAGTAGATCATCTTTTGACAATTATCCACTTGCATAATACACAATATTCTACATCATTAATCTTATTTAATGCCACATAAACGATCTGGATTTTATTTCAGTTAGTAATATTAGTGAATTATTCTGATTTTAAATACAAAATCCTCATGTAATATTCTAATTATAATTATATAGAAAAAATAATAAATTGATTTTAATGAAGAGATTGCAATTCTTATAAGGATTGAGAGCCATCTAAACTATGAGATGATTGGTTCATCAATAGATATGGAGATTATAACTTCACTTGCATTGAGTTTATCTGTCTTACATAATCAAAAGGATCTGGCTATATTAAAAATTGTAAAATCAGTCAACTTTATTAAATATGATATTAAAGGATATTCACTATAGACATGACCGATTCATTTATTTAATGATCAATATGAGATATAATAAGAATCATATGGGTATGTAGATAAACTATTTAAATTCAATGAAATTCATAACTTTGATAAACTGGCCAAACTTATTATAAAATTAAATTCATTGTAGATATAAGCTGTAAAATTATTCATTCAAATTTGAAATATTTAAACGTAATTATACCTCATCTAACTTGATCTTAACAAAATGCTTGAAACTGTGAGTACCTTCGAACAATTTAGCTCCTTCCATAAATTTGTCCAAATTAATTTCTGAAGAATTTATGTTCCAAGCAAAATCCTTAAGAAACATAGTATGTGGGCAACTATATCCCATAGGGCCATCGTTTGTCAGAATAATCTTGTAGATGTAAGTTCTAAAAGACAAACAAAGTTAATTTGGGGGTAAATACGTAGAATTATTGAATAGATTCTTTTAATAACTTTATTTACCTTTCAAGAGGAGCACCTCTGCAGTCGAACCATGGATCTTTTAATAAATGCAATTAATTTATTTGTATTTTCTCTTAATTCATGGAAAAGTGTGCATTCATCCCTCTCCTCAAATCTTCTGTCTGAAAAAGTTTATGAAAATATTTTTAATTAAATTTAAAATTAATAGTTTTCTATTTTCATGATCATCGCTTGCGTCAAAAGTAAAGGCATTGCAGAGTGCATGCACTCCCACGTCTGTTCTGCTGGCTCCTCTTATTTTAGTAGCAATATTATACTGCTTTTTATTGAATCTCTAAAGTGAGTCCTATAATGCAAATTAATCATAAATAATTCGATCTTTATTTTTTTATGAAAGAATCTTATTAAAAATTGAATCATTCAATAATGTAGACTGTAAAGATCTTACTATTAATAATAAAATCTATTTAAGATATAATATAATATCGAATATTCTCCATACTTACTTCGATGACATTTAAAATTCCTTTTTTATTGACATTAGGTTCAACAGGGTTCAGCATTCCGTGATATTAAGAGCCATTATAGGAATATAAAGCCAAGTATCGCCTGGAATATGGATTAATAGCGGTTCTCATTAATTTTATTAAATTAATTTCAATTTTTTATAAATTCAATTGATAATAATTTTATTTTTATAAAGCTAAAAACTATATCAAAATCAGCAATACTGCAATAGTTATAAATGAGTAATATAAAAGTTATAATCAATTAATTAATCATAAATAATAATAATTTAAATTCAAATTTTGTGGGCATTTATTTAGTAAAAGTCAAATATGCACATACTCGAAATCATTATTGATGGATTCAAATCCTACTCTCACAGAACTGTAATTGAAAGTAAGTAGTCCTTTTATATAAGCATATGCCTCCCTATTCTTTAAATTTCTTTGAGTATAATATTGAGAATCAACCTCTTAAATTCTTGCTTTTGATTAGAGTTTGATCCTTAGTTCAATGCAATCACCGGGCTAAACGGCAGTGGGAAATCGAACATCCTGGATGCCATCTGCTTCGTATTGGGTATCTCACAGTTAGCACATGTCAGAGCTGAGAAGCTGCAAGAATTAGTCTACAAACAAGGAAACTCTGGTGTAACTAAGGCTAGTGTCACCATCGTCTTTGATAATAGCAACAAAGATTAGAGTCCACCCGGCTATAGCGACATGCCAAAGATTAGTGTTTGCCGTACTGTTGAAAACTAAAAGTCTAAGTAGAGCTAGAATAGAATAAATAAACGAAAGTTTTTTAAGTACCTTGCATGCGAAATCCCTTTTTTTATATTGAATACTACATAAATGGATCAACAGCAACAGCTGAAAAAGTGAAGTCGCTCTTCTGCTCTGTGAAACTCAACGTGAATAATCCTCACTTCCTTATCATGCAAGGAAGAGTAACCAAGGTCATCAACATGAAGCCAATGGAAATCTTGGGACTCATTGAGGAAGCAGCTGGCATCAGTCTTTATCAAACCAAGAAAGAGCAGACTCTTGCACTTATCAAGAAAAAGGACAACAAATTACAAGAGATCAATAAGATCCTTGAGGAAGAAGTCAACCCTTAGCTTTTATTTCATAACAAAAGGATATATCATTATAGCTTGAAACACTACGTAAAGATAAGGAGGACTATGCAATGTTCAAGACAAATGAGAGTCAAATTGAGCAAAATGAGAAAGTAATTATTGCGCATTAATTCTGGGAGAACGACTTGATCTTAAACAACAGTGACAACAGAAGTTCCACCTTGCAAAACAGGAAGCATCAAATTGAATCACAAATTGAAAACAAAACCAGAGAAATAGAGCAAATTAAGGCTTAAGTGAGTCAAGCTTAGCAGAATCTTACTCACAACGAGGCTGAGAAGAAGTTAAAAGAGGAAATAGCGCTATTGGAAAATGAAATCTACAAATTCACTCTAGAAAAGCAAAAACTACAAACAGAGGAAGAGCAGTTTGCACAGAAGAAGCAAAAGGATTTACAGGAGACTGATTAATTGAGGCAATAAATAACTCGATACAAGAGGAAGATAGAAGATCTTAACAGTGAAAATATGGAGTAGACTGAGAAAGAAATTGACTAGAACAAGGAGCAGTAGAGAGACCTCGAGAGAGAAATCAAACTTATCAAGGAGGGCAAGGAAAGTTCAGGGTCTGCAATGGGTGCTATTTAGAGGCAAATCTAGGAAGTTAATAATAACTTGGAGATGACCAAGAACAAGGGCAGAGACTTCTAGAATCAAGTAAGATTGAAACATAACGCAATTCAAGATGCAGAAAGGGATAATAAAAACAGAGAAGAAGAAGCTAAGAATTTTATTATACAAAAATTTGAAATTATATCCTAAATTACTTAAAAAGAAATTTGCTTGAAACTTATTGACAGAATATAATTTAAATAATTTTGATAGAGTTCTAGAAGACTCAAAACGTCAGATAGATAACCTTCAAAGTTAAATTGAAGAGAAGAAATCAGCTAAAAATTAAGTTTCTTGTAAGATAAATTATGAGGACTGTATTTAAATATATAAGAAATCAGACCTTGATCACTATTAAAAATTAAAGGAAGATAAAGCTTAAATTGAGCAAAAGATTCGAGAATTCGAAGCTGAAGTGTAAGGTATGCAAAGGTACGCACAGATTGTTAACTTCGAATATCGAGTTCCTCACTAATAGTTCGATAGAAACTTGGTATATGGAAAAATAATCAAGCTATTCAAAGTCAAGGATACTTAAATTATATAGTTTATCTTACTATTCTATTAGGTTGGTTTGATAATATATATACTGTAAAGAATGGATTAGCATTAGAGCAAATTGCAGCTGCTAAGCTTGGAAATGTTGTAGTCAAGAATGAAAGAGTATCAAAGGAATTGATTCAGAATAGATGCTCAAATAACATAGTTATTATCTAGTTTTAATTCAAATTATATCATCATGTTAAGCAAATTCTTACTATGTAATAAAAACTTAAATAATAGTAATTTTCATTAATTCAATACCTACATTCCACTGAATTAGATTAATGGATTCGTCTTGCAGAACGATATTAAAAACAAGCTATTGGATCTAGGATAAGGAAAGGTGTGGTATGCAAAAGATTTGATAGAGTACGATCCAGAATTTGAGCCAGCTATGAACTTTGTCTTTGGAGGAGCTGTAAGTTTTTGCATTTTTAAAGAAACTTTAATTTCATGAATTTCGCTTTAATTTAATCTTAAAAATCTTGGTTTAGTTTGTGGCAGCTGATAATGAGACTGCTAAAAAGGTATGTTACAATAACATCAAGCCTTCTCTGTGTGTGACTTAAAGTATGGTTTATATTAAATAAAATCATTATTTTGACACTACAAGGATCTAAATATAATCCTTAGGGTATCCTCGAAGGTGGTCATATGAAAAATGAGCCTATTATTCTACCATGCCATAAGTATCTCTAAATTGCTGATAAGAAAGCTGAACTTTATCAAGCAAAAGATAAAGTGGAAAGACAGCTTAATTAGCTTTCTAGTGTTTGTAAGTTTAAGTGCATGAATAAGCATTTTATTTTTAGACAATTTGATTGAGGACATGAAGCAAAAGCTATAATTGGCACAGCATGACTACAATATAAAATCCTAAAGAGCCAAAGAATTTTAAGAGGGAGGTGTATTTTCAGATAAAAATAGGCTTGCTGCACTCAAGGAAGAAGTGCAAGATCTCTAAGTTAAGTTTAAGTAAACTTAAGACAAAGAGAAGCAGTTTTAGAAAGACCTTGAAGTTCTCAAAACTGAGATGAATCAAATGTAGCAAACTTAAGGTTAAACTGGTCAACAGAAAGAAAAATATTACATGGACAAGATTAAGAAGATTCAAATTTAAAGAGAAGAATTACTAAAGTCACTTCAAGGCATGAGAGATTAGAAAAACCAGCTTGAAATAAAGATAGATGAAGCTAACTAAGATATAGTTCAAATCGAGCAAAGTTTGAATGTAGAAGAGAAGCGTATTAAGGAAGAGAAAAATAACGCGAAGCCTTAACTCGCAAAGTTAAATGAAGATGAGAAGAAACTCGACTAGCTGAAATTGAAGCTGAAGCAAAAGGAAGATGAAAAGACAAGGACTAACAAAGAGATGGAAAATTTAGTCAAGACTCAAACCACTAGATAGAATGCAGTTGGTACATTAACTGAAGATCTGAAGGAAGTTCAAGATTAGATAAAAAGATTTGAACAAGATATAAGGCATTCGAGAAAGAATGTCTAGGAGCTGCTATCTTTACATAAATGGATAGAAACTGAGAGAGAATTCTTTGGTGTAGCTGGTCACAGATATAATACAATTACTATATAAAACTGAATTTTATGAAACTTTACCACTTTGAGAAAATTAACATCAACAGATTAATCGATGAGACTAAGAGGATCTAAGATGAAAACAATTCCTTGAAAAAGCGTATCAACTTGAAGGTAGATGCAATGTTTGAGAGAACAGAGTAGTAATACAATGATTTGCAAAGAAAGAAGGAAACTACCCTTAGAAACAAGGAATAATTTGATGCTTTATTCATTTTATTCGTTATTAAATTGACTCTACAATTAATGAGCTAGACGACTTAAAGAACAAAGAAGTTGAAAGAACTTATACAGCTGTTAATAAGTATTGCTCAGAGATTTTTAGTACCTTACTTCAAGGTGCTATGGCAAAATTAGTGCCTTAAGAAGGAAAATCTGTCCTAGAAGGCTTGGAACTTAAAGTCGGTTTTAGTAACTCCTGGAAGGATAGTCTAACTGAACTTAGTGGTGGTTAAAGATCGCTACTTGCTCTTAGTCTTATTCTTGCTCTACTCAAGTAAACATGTTTAATAATCTGCTTAATCTTTGAAAATTAACAGATGACATAAAGGCCTTCTTTATTGGTTATGTTTATCATCCAGCTCCATTATACATCTTAGATGAAATAGATTCTGCTCTGGATTTGTCACACACTCAAAACATCGGTATCATGATAAGAAAATTCTTCCAGACTTCTTAGTTCGTCATTGTATCTTTGAAAGAAGGGCTCTTTTAAAATGCAAATGTGCTCTTTAAAGTACAATTCGTAGAGAATCACTCTCAAGTCAAGAGATTTTAAGTTAGAAAGAACATCACTCAACAACCTAACTCATCTAATGCTGAAAATTTACGCTTAATATTTTGATTAATATGACCTAAGTTATGTAAATTATTTAAAAAATAAATTTAAACCAATCTAACATAATGATGTAATAAAACCCTAACAATAGAAAGAAAGCTAGAAATAATCAGAACGAGGAAGAAGAAAAGTACCAAGAGCAAGATGATGTTGAGATGATACAAACATGAGACATTCCTTTCCACATTTTATAGTAATATTCAGTGGCTTACAAGATTAGAGTTATTTTATCTATATATTTGGTTTATTCAAGAATTAATTTTATCACTTCTTACAATTTCAAAGAATTTAGCATCATAAGCTGATTATTTATAAAAATCCAGATTAAAACAACCATAATTCAGCATTACAGCAACAACCCATAAAACATCTATAAAGTGGCAATTAATCCTTAAGTAACTATGATTTCTTTAAGAAAACAATGAAATCAAATTTACAATAGTCTTAGTAACAATTCAGAGGTCTACCTAATGTCCAATAAAATAGTTCTACTTTAAGATCTGCTAATAGTTTAATTAAAATGGGAGTGTAAGCAAATAAATAATAAAATGCAGGTTAAAGGCCTGAGACTTAGCAAAATAGTAATTAATCTATATTGTTTGAGAGTAGTAGGCAAAACGGATCAAGCGACATTAGGAAAATAGGGAACAGTTCAGGATTGTACACATCTTAAGGTCAGAGAAGATAATTAGTAACTGCGGGTAGTAGCAGGCTAAGTTTGAAAAAGTCTACCTCAGAAAGTCAATTATTTCAGTTAGACAACATTTAAATTCCCAAGTAGAGTTAAAACATTTTGCATAATAATGCAGGTACAGCGCTCAGCTTGAATACAAAATTGTATTAGTAAATCCCAATCATTCATACTATAAATAATACAACTTCTCATGCTAGCTTAGGCAACTTCAATCAATTTCATTAGATAGAGAATTAAATAACAAACAAGGAGAAATTAGATATATTAAAAGCACGAAAAAATGAGAAAGAAACTAAGATTAGAGCAAAATTGGATATTTATTCAAGCATCAGACCTAAGCGAGATCAGAAAGATATGGATAGAATTAAAAAATAGTATTTAGATACAATTGATAAGCATAGTAAACAGCCCAACATTGATCACTTGTATTATGTCATCCCTCATTAAAATTTCTAACCTCCATAAACTGCTAACATTGAAAACAATAGACCTGAGAAAGACTTGATGGCTAAACTTCCTAAAACCATGATTTAATCTTAGCAGCATTAAAGACAAAAAACTTGCAAGATAACAAGCTCAGAGTAAAAACAGTCAAGAAGTGATTTTGAAAATGTAACTACTGAGTGCAACACAGATCTCATTAATAGATACACAATCACCACACCTTCTTTAACATTAAATCATTAAAATTCAGTTGACACCCTGGAAAACTGTTTTGGAACTGAAAATAAATACTCACCTACAAATGCTTCAAGAATTTCATTTTCTAAGACCATAAATCATTTTAAGTCCACGAGTCTGATTTCTAAATTAACTTCCACTGAGCAATAAACATTGAAACAAAAACAGCATCTTGATAACATAATGAATCAAGATTTCTCCTATTCGGAGGAAATTTAAGATATAGCATCTTCAATTTAGAATCCTTCTTAAGACTTCTAAATTAAGCCTTTCTCAACAAATTAAGAGAGCTTAACCCCAGATTATAAAAAAATGAACCCCTCATAATCAAATCAAGATTCTGATTTTTGTGAAAACGTGGCTTTTAAACTCTTACTTAGAAGAGATCAAAAGGCCTTAGTCAAAGAAATAGAGGGAGTCATGTCATTGAATTAAAGAAAGTAAATTATAGATAAAAAAGACTCAAATGGCAGAAGCTTACTGTTTTATGCTGTGTGTTTGAAAAGTTATGATTTATGTGAAGTTCTTCTTAGAAATGGGGGAGATACTATGCAGCGAGATTTCCTCGGGAGAAATATGTAAATATAGTTTATCGTAAAATAACTGTTTTTTATATAGATTGCATTATTCTTGTTTAATTGGTTGTGAGAAAAACATCGTTGAAATGATAGTAAACTATTAGAAACTGCAGAGATCTAATGGAGATAACTAGTAAAGGGTAAATTATTAAAGATTTTTATTTAATTTTTATAGAGTAAAGCAGATAATCAAAAGGTTTCTGGTCTCCTCCTTAAAGACCCGATTGGAATTATTGATGAGCAATATGATTAATTCTAAAATACTACATCAATTTAGTAACAATCGAATTCAAACTCAAAATAAGCAACTCCCGTAGATTAAATTAAACAAAAAATTGAAAATATTGATGATTTAATGCCCTAAACACTATAAAAGGGAAATAGTAAATAACAATCTTCACAAATAAAGCCATTTTTATATGAAAATAGTTTGCAAAAAAGTTAATTTATTGATTCTTAAGATCGATTTGGGAAAACACCACTTTATTATTCTGTTAGAAATTCAGATGTAAATTTAGTCAAATTAAACTATTACCTACTTTTTTAATTAAATAGCTGTATTTACTATATGTTTACTGTTAAATCTAGGATGTGATAGTTCTTTAAGGGATAAGAAAAACAGAGTAAAATATTTCTTACTATTGACTTTTTATTTTAGAAAGTAATAGATATCTGCAAAGATAGCAAGATTTATGATTTACTACTTCATAGTGAATCGAAATCTCAAAAATTTAACAAGAATTTACTAAAAAATGATTGTTCATCTGCAGATAAATCTACTTTAAACTCTACAGTTCTAAATAAAAGTCCCTCTAAATCTAAAATGTAAGTTTATTGAATGTTTTTACTTTAGTTTTAGGCAGAAAAATCTAGAGCTAAGCTCAATTGAAGCTTTAGCTTCGTTTTCAAACAGTCAGCTCTCTTAATATATTTACGGAATTTACAACGATAACGCTTTGACCTATATGATAAGAATAGAGGACAAAGAAAAATTCTAATATTTGTTAAAAAGAGGTGTAATGCCATCACAATAAGATATAGATGGTAATACTGCTAGAGTTTATTTGAATTTTAATCAAAATAGAATATATTTACATACTTTTAACATTTAAATATGATTAGATTAGACAATTATCTGTATTTATTAATAGATAATAAACATTTATGTAATAAGATTAAATTACTTTTAAATATTCTGTTTATTAAGCTTTTCTATAAAACCAGGCATTTTTAATTGGCACTAATTTATAATATTCTATTTGAACTTTCACAATTCTATTTCTTTTTACAAATAATGCTCTTCATTACGCTATATCTATGGAAAGAATTGAATTTATTTCTTACCTACTAGAGGGAGGTGAATACCATGGTTATGATTACTTAAATGAAAATAATTTTAAACCTGATTTAAGCAGGCTGAATGTCACTATTAATAATATTAATGCAAATAAGAGCTACATGATGGGAACTTAATCTTAGCTGAATCATAGTGTGGTGCTTAATAATTAAACTATAGGAGGTTCAAGTCTTAGATCTAGTAATTTAAATTATCAAATTGATGCTTTGCTTTGCATTTAAAACCACTAAACACTTTAAATTTGCTGGTTTATTAAGGTCCTTTTTATTGAAATTAATTATTGTTTTTTTAACAATTTTTCTATTTGTTTGTTTGTTTGTTTTTTAATTTTCAAATTTTCACTTAAATTTAAATCTATAATCCATTTATAAAAAAATATTTAATTTGGATAATACTCTTATTTGAGGGTTATTAATTGATAAGAGCAATGTTTCAAACGGTTCAACACCTTTTCACGAAGCTGCTAAAGTAGGAAACATAAAAATCTTTGAATATCTAGTAAACATAGTGAAGAAAAGAAATCAAATAATTCAAAGCTAAATGATGTTCATCAGCTCAGCAAAGCTAAATCAAACTTTGCTGCATAATCTAGAAAATACTAAAAGTATCAAAGAAGTCTATGAATTTACTGATAATTTAAATATGACACCTTTACTTATTGCTGCAAAGCATAATAATTTTGAGATACTTAAATTATTGATAAATGATGGAGTCAAAACCCCAAAACCCCTTAATGAGGTTTATAAGTGCTTTGATTTGTAGGGTATAGTTGGGGTCTTATTGGGGTTAGTAGAGAAATTAGCCAATTTACAAAATGAGAAATAGAAATTAGCGAAATTTAGGGTCGATTTATGATGAGTAATATTTAGATTTACTGCTTCAGCTTAGGTATGGTACGTTTATTAATATAGACTAAGCCAAACCTGTACTAAATTATGCAGCTATAGCAAAGTTATTACGCAAGAGTGCCTCAACTGTTAGGTATCACTGCTTGCTAGCTGTTTAGCATTTTAATTCTGGTTGTTGAACGTATCCTGCAAGAAAATAAAAGTTCTCTCAGGCTCATATTGACTTCCTCTGCGACTCGAAGACTTTGAAGTATTGGGCACACTTTCCATTAGACTAGCGAGCTGTGATGTTTCATCGCAGGTTTCCCGACATGCGTATCTCTCCTTAGACTATAGCCAATATTTATAGAAGAAATGGTATTACTTTAAAGACTGTCAACAGGGTGAAGAGAGTAATTGATTTTACAGTGCCATTTTATAGTAATAATTTAAACTATATATATGATTAAATGCAGAGAGCTATTACTAATAACATCTAGTTCATACACGCTGATGAAGCTGTGTTTACCTTTAACACCTTTATTAATAAGTCTTGGTCTAAGAAGTATGATAATATCGAAGTCTATGATTAAAAAGTTAAGGTAGTCACCCATTCAATTTTAGCTGGTATAAGTGAAGATTCAGGCCTAGAGAGTTGTGTTATTCACCCTCGCTCTATTAAGCGAGAGTAGTATATAGAGTTCCTACATAAGCTTAGAGAGAAGTATAGTAACCAAGAGATCTTCCTGTTTGTTGATAATCTCTCAGTTCATAAGACTAAGGAGTCTAAGAAAGCTTATGAAGAGCTAAACATAACTCCTGTATACAACGTTCCTTATAGCCCTTAGTTTAATGGAATTGATTTCTACTGGAGTTAAATCAAGATTCACTACAAGAAGCTGCTGCTGTATCATCTTATGCATGACTTGCCCATCTATACAGTAGACTTAATTCAAAGCAGCTGTAAGAGATTGAGCGTAGATAAGACAACAGTCTGTGCGAGATAGGGAAGAATGAATGTTTAAAATAAGTTTTAGATTTAAATGAATGAATAAGTTCACATATTAAACTAATCCATAAAGGGGTTTGGCTTCTCTTTCTTTTCCTTTTCTTATTGCTTGCTTGGGCCCATATTTCTTCTCTTAGTGCCAGCTCCTGCATCTATGTTCATTTCATCTGGTTTTAGACATCTTTATAAAGCCTTTTGCTCACCTCATAAATTTTCTGCGACTTTCTTTCTCTGTGAACCTTTGCATGCTCTTTCATAAGATATATGCCAGTGCCAGATTTTCCTACAAAGTTATATGTCAAAGCTTACTTGAAAGATAAGGATGCTTCTTCAGTTCCTCTAGCAAGCTGAGCTTATTAGAATGCCTTGCTTTTTCTAGTCTTCAGGAGAGATAGAATATCGTTTCTTATGTTTCTTCAATTATTTCTCTGAGATAATCCTCTTTTATTGTACCAAGAACACCAAAGAAAAAGTTCCTCTCTGGTAGTTTATTAGAGAGTTGCTTCTTGGTAGGAAGGTAAACTACCACTTCCTCATCTTACATGGCATCCTCATTAAGATTAGTGACTGAAATCTCAGGGTAGTTGGGAATTTCGATTAGTTTAATCTTTTTATTTTTAAAAGCTTTCTTCTCCTCACAAAGTATTGCTTTTAAGAATGAAATTTTGGTACCTTCCATCGTTTGAAGGAATAAACTAACTGTATAATATGTTAATAGTCATCAAGTTATCTTACCATGTAAAGTTAGGTATCGATAGAGATCTTCCTTACTTCTGAATCTTGATATCATTTCTTGAGCCTCGACTCTTTTCATTTGATCATTGAGTGATTCCATCTTTGTTCCTCTTCCTATTAATGAATTTCAAATTATAACTTATAGACTTCTGGATCCTATTGTTTAAAATCTTACTATTAAATATGGGCATCTTATAGGAGTCAACCCTGCAAAGATATGTGGAGAAAGTTTGCAGAAGCTGTAACAAACTGGAGAGATTGAGCTCCATTTTTATCAATTTAGTTCCATTAAATTAGTACTAAATTTGTTTTAATTTAATTAGTGCTGGTACTAAATTCGTTTAATTTTAATTGGTACCAATTTAATAGTACCAAAACTTAATTAGTACCTAGTTTTAAACTAATGAGGTTATGGAAAAGTTTCAAAATGGTTCAAAACCTAATTGGTACCAGTACCAACCTGAATTTATTCTCAGTTGGTACCAAAATTAAAAATATTTAGCATAAAATTAGAAAAATTATAGTTATAAACTAAGTATAAATATGATGTCTAACACCTAAGAATCAACCATGGTTGTTGCAGTGCCAGCTCCTATACAAAGTTAGTATAGCCAGTGAGGTTTTTACTTATTAATAATAGAAATTTAAATTTGAATTTAAACATGGCGGCTAACTTAAATCGTAAGGCAGTTTCTCTTGGAACAGGTTAATCATTGCTCAACTTTGGTTCCTCCAAGAAACCAGGAGTAATTTATATTGAAAAGGAGGTAGAGCTAAGAGCTCTAGAGTTTGAAGCTGAGGTCTTTTAAATTTAAGTTTAAAGCAAGAAGTAGAGTGCTGAGATGGGAGTTTAAACATAAGTTGAATTGGTTGAGGAAGATAAGGAACAGCAACCAATAGAAAAAATTAAAACCTTTTAATGTGAAGACTGCTAAAATTTCTTCTCAACTGAGTCTAGCTTGAAGAGACACATCAAAGAGGAACACACTGGTAGAGCTAAGATCTACTTCAAGCATGATAAAGTAGATGGTAGATATTAATGCACTACCTGCATGAAGTCTTATACTCACTCAGGTAAAGTAAAGAGACATATGCAAAAGCATCATTTAAGCGAATTCCTGATTAAAGATGAGGAAACTTAAAAGCTTGAACCTGCTAAAAGAAAAAATAACTCCTTGAGTCACAATAGGAACAGTAGGAGAGACTTAAGCGATAGAAGCGGTTTGAGTCAATGAACTAACCAGCAAATGGTATGTATTTTGCATGCTTATAAGAGAGAGCAATGTATATACCTGCATTAAATGCTGTCGACATAAGCAGCTGTATTGAAAACTATTTGAATATTGACGTACCTAACAAGGTTAAACTTATAGTTGTTGATGAATTCGCTTACAAGGTATATCCATTCAAGTATCTCATTAAGAACGAGCAATATTAAAATGAGTTTGCAAATGAATACATAGTACTGAGAGAGGCTTAGAAAAGATAATGCAAGAACTTAGCTAAGCTCGACGGAGTTATACTTGGTCATGGTTTTATTGCTTTGAGACTCAAGAAGTTTGAAATGACTCTAAGAGAGTATCTCTACCATAATAGATATCCTGATGATTTGAATAAGATACTCACAGATATGACTAAGGGTGTGAAAGAGCTCCATGATCTAGGGTATGTTCATAGAGATTTGAAGCCAGAAAATGTAATGCTAAATCTCTGCCCTTTAGAAGTAGTAGTCATAGATTTCAACAGAGCAATAAGACAAGAGATAGTGACTTTAGCTAAGGTTTTAGGCACTCCAGGATACTTCCCTATAAGAGAGAAATGGACAAATGGCTCTGTATAATGGGATGTTTGGGCGGTAGCTGCAATTATCTTAGAGTGCGATATGGAAAGTATGTCATACTTTGGAACAAAACATGAGAAATAATCAATAAGTTTGGCTGCTAAACATATTAAGCAAGATGAAATATGCAATGAAATTAAGAAGATAGTTGAGATGGTAATCATAAAAGCTCCAGCATATCCAAGATAATCATTAGATGATATACACGAACAACTACAGACTGCTAGATTCAAGAGGTATCACAAAGATAAGCAGATAAAATTTGTTTGAATTAAGTACACTAAAACTCTTAAAATATTCATTAAATTCATATAAAACCTGCGTTTTCTCTACTAACCCCAATAAGACCCCAACTATACCCTACAAATCAAAGCACTTATAAACCTCACTAAGGGGTTTTGGGGTTTTGAGTGAATGTCTATACTTATAAATGATTTGAATTCAAATGAAAATAAGTTTTTCATATCTCTGTTTATTTAATTATAGTGCAGTAAGCTTCAAAATTGTCTACATTATGCAGTACTTAACAATAACGAAGAAATGATAAAGTACTTAATTTTTGCAGATGCGGAGAGTCGAATTTTAATAAATGAGTGTAATTACAGAAACTTAAATCCAGAGGCATTTGATTGCAATAGAAAATTCACACATTTATTTTAAAACATTTGGGAAATATGTACTTAAAGAACCTAGACTGGATTTGAAAAGCTTTAATAAACATTGAAAAATCATTCTGATTTGTATCATGCTGACACTTAAACAATGCTTTAAATCTTATGTGAAAATTATATCCATTTTTTAGTATAGACTTAAACACCCTATGGTCAGAACACTCCACTGCATTTCGCAGTTATATATAACAATACAAGAGCTCTAAGATTTCTAGTATAACATATTGAACAGGGAAAGTCTATAGAAATTTAAAATGCAGATGGAAAGACTCCAAAAGATTTAGCACTTATGTATAAAAGTGAAGAAGATAAATAGAGATTGCTGTTAATTTTGAATAGAGATTTTTCAACTACTCAGCCTATTAGCCCATCATTTAGGAGAAAGAAGTTTGGTGGAGGGTATGTAAACTCGAATAGTAAACTGCAAGTTAATGCAGATTATTATTCTTAAAACAGCTCCTTGTTAAATTAATAACCTTAATATTTAATGGATTTTTTTCATTTTTCTAATAAGAATTTGTTTCATTACAAAACCGAATAAATTATTCACAGATAATTTTAATAGGGTATATTATTTTTTCAACCACCTAAGATTATATCAAAGCATATTAATATAATAATTACAAGAGTTGTAACTAATGTGTCTTAGTAGAGTAACAGTTGCCTCTTAGTTTTAGTTCTATTATATATTTTCATTTATACTTTTCTCTTTTAAAAAGCATTTATAAAAGGTTAATAAGATAAATAAAGGATTTTTTAAATAAAAAACATTATTGATAGAAATTTATAATTATTCCATTAAACTTACTCAGATTATCCTATCATAAATTCTTCTATAATATTAAATTATAATTACATTAAGAATACCACTGCAAAGAGCAATTAAAACTTACTATATTAAACTTTTGCATTTAAATGCTGTGGATGATTCAAGATAAAAATTGTAATATGATTCTTATTTTATATTGCAAAAGTATGTACAAAATGGGTTATCTAATAACAATAATAAATTTGATCCTATCGCTGAGTTTATAGAGGGAGACAATCCACTGCCTTAGAGATAAAATTAAAACGAATCTTCTTAATTCCGATAATTTAGTGAAGAATAGTAGCCCTTATCAAAACTAAAAGTTATCACTTTAAAGTTGTTTTAAAGTTTATTTTTATCACTACAAGTACTTTGGACAATAGATCTGTTTCAAGTAATCAAAGAAATAGTGATCACATGCTACCAAACTATTCAAAAATCTCCAATAATCCTTAACTATCCCCTATACATGAAGTCCCTATGACTCCAAACGTTGTTAGTAATAGGTAAAACACTAACTCTTTATTCAAGAATTAAATTATGCTTATTTCTGAGCCAGAGATTTTACTATCAAAAGACTCAGCCGATTTCTAACTTAAAAATCGGTAAGAAAGTGCTTAACCTCCTTCCGATTTTGAACTCAATGCAGACTTGGAATGTTTAAACCCTAGAGAAATTGAGCTTTTCATCATGAAAAAGTAGTCAGAATACTCTAATTAAGAAAAGCGGCTTGGCCAGTTTAACCCAGACCTCTATCAAAAGATTTCGACTTATATTCCAGACATAAAAAGTAAACTTGGATCCCCTTCATTGACTTCTCATAATTAAAGTTTGAACAGTAGCTTCGCAATTAATGCAGGTATGTAATTTGGCTTGAAGAGATAATAATCTTCTACTCGGAAGAAGTAACAGGTTGAAGAGATATTCAAGGAACTTGACTTAAAGTGCAAAAGTTACATTGATATCAATATTATATTCGATAAGTGGCAAGTTTTTCAAGGGATAATGGGTGAAAATGAGTGTAAGAGATTGAGAGCATACATTGAAAGGTACTATAAAGACAAAAAAAATTATTATGCCAAAAATTTTTCATATTATTTCTATTTTAATAGAACAATTAAGACACTAAAATAACGCTCAATAGTTTCTTCAAAATTATGAATTTTTATATAAGCGAATGATTAACAAATAAGTATCAAGTTTGAAGAGATAGTTTATGAATTAAATTTATTCTCAAATATCTTTGAATTAATATTTAATAAATTAAAGTTATTGGCCTTGTTAAACACAATTGGAATTTAACTTAATTTTATCCATTAACAATATTAAAAATTATTATTTTAAAAAATTTGTTTAATTATAATTAATTATAGGCAATTTTTAATTGTTTAAGATATTTATAAACTTAAGGTTTAAAAGATAATACAGTTTAGTACATAATTATTTTATATTGTTTTCACAAGTTTATTATTCAATGATTTTACTAATATATTTTCCTACACAGCTATTAATTAATCTAATGGGAGTATATTAATTATAAAACTATTTAACCATCGCCGAAATTATTTAATTAATTTTTATTTAACTGTTAAACCAGAATTATAAAATATAATGAAGTCAGTTAGTTTATCTCAACAATATAAACAAATAAATAATTAGCATAATTATAATTTATTTTTAATTCTAATTATAAATTAATAATCATTCAATCTCTTTATCTTTATAATAATATAATTGTAAATCTAAATTCAATTATTATATTGTACAATAAATTATATTTAGGAATACCAGTAATTTACATTTAAGCCCACTCAACAAAGTCCTTAATCTTTGCATGGGTCTGATTACGGTGACACGCTATCCTCACAGCATTTAAGTGAATCCCAAACCACATAAGTCACTCCCAAAGACCCCACTCAACATTACAATTCAAGTTATAATTTATCAAATAGATTTTGTCTATTAAAACTGTAATTATTTGTAGAGTGATGCCAAGAAGATGTACCAAGATATAGTGAGAGGAGGAATGATGTCAGAGGTATAATAAAATGCTTAAATTCTTTAAAATTAGTAAAATTCACAGAACTAGTAAAATTACCAATCAAACTAAGCTCAGAGAGGAAATTAATCAGTTAAGACATTGACTTAAAGTTCAAGATAAAATCAAAATTATTATCCATAAGTTTAGAATCAAAATAATGAGAATAAACCTAATCCCCTAGTCAGACCATCTTAGAATATAATGAAAAGTTCCAAATAGGTTGAAATCTTAGATCATTTAAGTATACCAAACCTCAGCAACGATTTTTCGTTATAGACATCGTCATAATTCACTACACCCACCCCAGTTAAATCACTTTTTAATGATCAAACAAATTACTAGTCTGATTCTCAGATCGCTAAGAAACTTGATTAGTATTATTAATCAAACCCATTAAACATTATACCAGAGTCCTGGGAAAATGAAAGCAAGATTTCTGGTTTAAGAGAATCTCAGAGTATGCAAAATTAAAAGCATTTCAAAAAATGCACTATTAATTTTTATTTTATGTTTTTTAATGCAAAAGATTCAATCTTAGAATTAATCACATTTGATTCAATCTTCAAGGAGACAATCTTTTGATAATAAATAATCAGTTTAACTTGGTTCATCGATTAAGAAACTCTAAACTGAAACAGGAGAAGCAGAGGATAGCTACTATAAAACTAATAAATCTGCTTAATAGGACTCAGCTAGAAGCAATAAATATTATAGTGGATAAAGATTATTACATATTTCTAATTCAATAGTTTATTATAAATTTTGATATAAAAATTTTTGGACAAATTATAAATGCAAAGCGAAGAATATAATCATACTTTTTTAATTGCAAATATGCTGATAATCTCCTTATTCTTTTAAGTTTATTTGGAAAAAATTATATCTAAGAGATCTTCAATAAATTTTAATTTTATGAATTTTAATTAATCAATAAATAACAAGCTAAAACATGTAGATCCTTCGCAAGTAACAATGATAATAATTACAACAGTGCCAATTCCCAATAGAAATAAAAGCAAAAGCCTTAGTAAGATGAAAAACGTGCAAAAGTTGAAGCAATCAAAGCAAGACTTAAGCAACTATTCTTAAATTACTGCGACTACTCACTTGAGACTGGAGATGTTTTCATTACGTTCACAAATTTTATAAAAGTCTTAAAGGATGCTTAAATATTCGATGATCAAAGAGTTAATTAGAATTCTATTAGCATTATTCTGTCAAAAGAATGCAATTCAAACACAAATATGATTAAAAACATCACTTTTGAACAATTCTTGAACACCATACTTAGAATATCAGAAATTAAGTACAATGAGATATTTTAGAGGCACCCCAAATCAGCCTTGAAGGAGCTACTTAAAAGGAATATTTTACCATTATTGAAAAAAATTGAGAGAGCTGTTGAAAGTTAGAGTGATGAGTTTTAATACTCTCTTTACACAGTCTCTGAGTTATAGTAAATATTTTGTTTTATAAGATTATTTATAAATTGATATAATTATAACACTTAAGCTAATCATTTTTAATGAAGACACTTAGGTTATATTTAGTGATATTATGCCATTAGTTAAGATGCTTTATTCGAAATATTTTGAGCAGGAAATCAATGTGTCAAAAGGTAAAATTAACGATTTGAAAAAACTGTCTTTAAAATCTGTGATGAATTTTGCAAGAGAGTTTGAAATTACTCCTTATCTCGTTCATTAAAAAGCAGTCTTCTTGATTTGGTATTCAGTTACTTAATCCTAATCAATCATTAAAATTTAAGTTAAAATATTTCGTTATTATTTTATTTTTTATGCTTAAATACAAGAGCTAACTAATAATGAAGACATAAAGCATCTTGTATCGAAAACTAACAAATTAGGAAAGGAATTCACACTTGGTCATTTTATTGTCTTTATTTACAGGCTAAGTGTAATTTATTTCAATCATTCTCAAGAAAAACCTCATGAGTTCAATCTGATTAAAAAACTAATTTACTTTTTAAGGAAACTTGAGAACTAGGATGGATTCAAGAAATTCCTTGTTAGGGTGAATAGAACATACACTGATTCTCTAACATTCTTGCCTTCAAAAGACTTGCTCTCGTAAATCTTAAAGGCAGAAGGAGTTGAGGATTTGGTATTTAATAGTTCTGAGGAACTTTAATGGGTTACTAAAGAGGCAATGCTTTCAAGAATCTTAGACAAACACTTATTTGTGAAAAATTTCTTGGAGACTAATACATTAAGTTAATAGAACGAATTTGAAAATGAAGAGGAATTATTTATTCGAAACTCTGAGGATGAATTGAAAAAGTTATTCGAAATTTATTGTTCGTTTGGTGAACCTATGAATACTAAATACTTAAAGTCTAGCAAGCTATACAAGATGTTTAGAGAGTGTGGCATTTTAAAGGGAGTTTCAAGGCTTCCTTAAGGCCTGAAAAATGCTTCATAAATATCCACTTAAGAAATGGATATCTCCTTTAAGCACATCTGTGCTAAGTGTTCTAATGGAAAAGATTCATTCGACTAATTCAATTCTCAAATGTCAAATATGGGAGCAGGACTTGATTAGAGTTAATAAGTATCTGGTTTACTTATGTTCTAATCGTAAATGCAGACTAGTAGGATGAAGGGTCCTTCTATAAATCATCAAAATTCGGCAAACAAAACATCAACTTTTGACAAGCAATCACATTTGATTGATAAGAACGGATCTAACGCTGGGAGACTAGACTTTAACTAATATAAAATGCTTCTTGAAATAGTAGCAGTTAAGGTTTACAAGCAAGCGGAATCTAAAACTCAGTCTTATATAGAACTATTAAAAAATATTATACTGCCTCAATTGAAATACATAAATGACAAGAGATGTGTTCACAATGAAAATTTATCAAACTTGCTCATGAAACTAGACAATCAAGAAATGATTAGAATGCTAACCATTTTGCACAAAGCTATAGTGGAAATTTATAAAATATATGCTGATAACAAAGGTTATCTAAACTTCCAACAGTACATTAATTTTTGCTCAGACTATGACATTTTCCCACACTATGCCACTAAAGCTACTCTCTATAGAATATTTCACTCTTTAAGTTTTATGAATGAGGCAATGTCTAGTGGAAACTAAAACACATCTTCAATGAAGAATAATTTCTCTTAAATGAAATCTCAAATGACTTAGCAGTCTAAAATGATGATGTCTTAAATGTCAAGAATAGGGTCTCCAGGCAGAGTAGTCTAACAAGAATACATTGATGAACATTTATTCGTGGAATCCTTAGCTTTGATTTCATTGTATAACTCAGAAGAAAATGAGGATAATTTGAAGAGCCCAATGAGTAGCAAAAAGGCCTAACTAGCAAGTTCACATAAACCTAGAGGCATTATATCTGACGAATTCGATGAAAATTAGGCTTACGAAAATGATGTAGTAACAGAGGAGGATTTAAGCGAGAGCAGTTCAGTCGAGAAGGTTCTTTAACTAGTGGAGCGCATGGCTAACTCAGAGGGTGTATTCAAACGCATTCGTAAAGGTGATATGAGTAATATTGCTGAAATCTTTAGTTTTAACATTAGATAAATAATACATTATAGTTAAATTTAATTCTTCCAATACCATTTAGCATTCATTGTGAATGTTTATTTATTATTAAAAAATTAAATTCCCTGATTAAGTGCAACTTACTAGACAAGAAAGATATCTTAGAGCCATTTAAGATCAAGTATGCTTGGTACTTTAAGATGAAGTATCATTAAAATACAATTAAAAAGAAGAATTTTGATGACATAATGGAAATGTCAAGTGTTTATACTGAGGGCAGTTAACTAGATATTTGACAATAAAGTATATTCAAGATTTTATATATTAAAATGACTAGAATTTTAGGATTTGTGTATTAAACTTTCACTTAGATTTCTAATTTACTTTTCTATTAATTAAAATAATATTTTAATCTGTATAAGCTAATATATTTTGATGTTAAGACCTCGGATTTAACTACTCATTTTGTTAAATTATACGATTCTCTGTATTCTAATTAAGATCATTCATCTTTGCATCCTATTATAATTTCATACTTTCTTTATGTTTTTGACTAGCGTTGTCCGATATTTTTAGTGAATTTAGGCTTTCTTATTTATTTAATGCTATATTACTTCGAAAAATGCTCTTGTTAGAATATAATTTTATAAAATATCTTAAAAGTTTATAGTCACATTAAAAATCTCCAAAATAAAAAATTATAATAAAATTCTAATATGCCTGATGGTTTTAATTATTGGAAGAATTAGCATTAGATCGATTAGTTAAACTTGTTGATCGCCCTGTACTTTTCATTTACATATTACTTATAGAATCAGTATCCAGAATTTAAGCAGGTATTTCCCCAAACTAATTACTTTAGCTGTTTAGATTACTATTTTACTAAGAAATGCTATGAATCTCTGAATTATAAAAACCATGTCTTTAATTGTTTTCATTGTTAGCAACACTCTACTTTTATTAGTAGTAATAGGTATCATTATTTTAATTTAGTTTATTCAGAGTTTAATTTTATTATGAGTTTGGAGTTTATTAAGTGTGAGCTAAACCATAGTCGTTGTCCATTACTTCTTGAAATATTTAATCATTATGATTAGATTCTTAAATGTTTGTTACATTTGACATGTTTGATTGAATCTGTGTTTGTTATTTCATAATTGTGTTTATAATTAATGAAATTAAATAAAAATCTATGGTTTCTCATTTACAAATATTGACTCTCGAACATTAAACATAAATATTGGAAGTGTACTACAATAAATTAAAAAGTAATAATTGTAATTTAATTGATTTTGGAAGATTATGACAAATTATATTAATTGCAATTAAAGTTGAGTAACTAATTTTACTCTAATTCAATAATGAGTGACCAGTCTTTCCTTTATAATATCATCGTAAGATAAGCTAAAGCCCTTCAATTCTTGTATTAAAATTTTAACTATTTGTTCCCAAATTAAAGTTCGAATCTTTCATTTTTATAAAATTAAGCAAAAAATTAATAAAATTAAACACTTTTAATAAATAAGACATCTTTTATTCTTTAAAATAATTATTTTAAATAATTGGTTGCATTTAGCAATATTAAGAATTAATTATAAAAATAACATGGATTTAAATTAAATAAATATGCAAAACCGAAAACTTAAGAAAGTTCATAATAAATTGCAAGCTGATAACTTGCATTATTTGAATTCAGACATTTTTCAAAATGACTCTAATCCTAATGGAGAATATCAGAATAACAATAACATTCTAAATTAATATCTAAATTTCTATAATTTCAATCGCCCAGAAACTCCAAGTTAAATTTCAAATTCTTAATTTAATAGCAGCTTACAGTAGATATAAATGCTAAATCATAAGTAAGTGTTCATTTTATATGTGTATCTTAATATATAAAAATACCTTCTTAATTTATAGAGAGAACTTTCAGCAAAATCAACATACTTAATAATTCAACTTTGATCGAAATTTTTAAGAAAATTTCACAGACTTGAAATTCACAAACGTACCCATTAATCTCTCTGACTTAAATCGAACTTAATAATTGAAATAGCTTTAACATCAATAAAAACGCTTAATTATACTATAGAGAGAAAAAGCTAATAGATCATAAAAGCTTAACGATTCTAATTCAGCAAATAAATTAAACAATACTCAAGGTGAGATAAGCTAAAATTAATCAAATAAAAATAAGTCAAAATTTATCAATCAAAATTAGTAGTCATAGCAGGAATATAAAGTTCCAGCGTAAATCGAAAATATTTATATCAAAAGTATCAGACCTAAATCTTCTTAAAACTTTCATAATAAGATTAATTTAATTCGATCACAAACACCTTAGAATAAATAAATTTTTAACTTTAATAATTAGTAGAGGGAATAATTCAATCATACAAGTTAATGTAATGATAAAATTGATAGAAATTTAATAATTAATGATAATCAAAAAGAGAATAATAAGCAGTATTTATCTCAAACTGCCATTTAAAGTTTGAATAATTCTCCAAAATTAAATTAAAATTCATTAATCAAAACCCCAAAACCCCTTAATGAGGTTTATAAGTGCTTTGATTTGTAGGAATTTTTTAGGGGTTGGGTTATTTATTAAATGCGAGACTAAAATAGCAAGCTTTGGGGTCTATTTATGATGAAGAGTATATAGATTTAGTGTTTAAACTGCGTTATGGAATGTATAGTGAGTAACTCAAACCAGTACTGAACTATAAGTCTATTGCACTGTTCTTAAAGCGTGTCCATCAACTTTTCGCTCTCACTGCTTGAAAGCTGTCTAATTAAAGCAATAATAGCTGAATTCTTAGCCTAAGAGGAAGTCAAAGTTTCTATAGAAGCATATTGACTATCTTATAATGAAAAAACTTTGAAGTATTGGGCTCACTTCTCTCTCGACTAACGAGTTATTAGTTTACCCGCCAGTTCCCTGAGTTGAAGATCTCTGCATAATCTGTTGCAAACATTTATAAACGAAACGGTATCTCTTACAATGGTGTAAATCGTATCAAGAGAGTTATTTATTTCACTCTGCCATTTTACAACAACAACTTAAATTATATTTATAATTAAATGCAGAGAGCTAATAGTATAATATTAAGTTTATTCATGCTGACGAGGCTGTGTTTACATTCAACACTTTTATCTAGAAGTCTTGGAATAAGAGGCATAGCAACATAGAAGTATATGACTAGAAAATCAAGGAAAAACAATGGCAATTCTTGGTGGTATTAGCGAGGATGCTGGTTTAGAAATTTATCTTATTCATCCTCGCTCTATTAAGACAGAGCAGTATATTAAGTTCTTAGAGCAGCTAAGGGAGAAGTTTTTTCCCTGAATAAGAGATTGTACTGTTTGTTGATAATCTTTCTGTTTATAAGACTAAAGAAACAAGGAGGAGTTATGAACAACTTAGAATAACGCCAGTGTTCAACCTACCTTACAGTCCATAGTTTAATGAATTGAGTTCTACTGAGGAATATTAAAAGGCCATTACATGAAACTGCTTCTATATCACTTAATGCATGACCTACCTATCGTTACAGTAGACTTTATTAAAAGCTCAGCGAAGAGAGTATATAATTTATTGGCTTAAAAGTGTGCTAAAGAAGGGAAAGTGAATGTATATAAATAAGTTTTGTAGTTAAGTTAATGAATTTATAATTCACATTTAAAATCTTTAGAGGGATCTGACTTCTCTTTCTTTTCTTCTACTTCTTGCTTCCCTCCTCCTAAGTTTCTTCTCTTACTGCCGGCTCCAGCATCTATGTTCAATGACTCTGGAGGCTAAATATTTGAATAAAGTCTCTTGCTAACTTCATACTTTGTCTGCGACTTTCGCTCTCTCTGTGAAGCTTGCTCTATTCCTTCATCAAGAAGATGCCAGTACCAAATTTTTCTAAAGAGTTAAGTTACAAATCTTACTTTAAATATAAGGGTTCTGAAGCTCTGATAGCCAGCTCTCACTTATCTTGATCCCTTGTCTGTCCTTATCTTCAGAAGAGATGCTGCACCTTTTCTTATGAGATTCTTGAATAATTTCTTTCAAGTAATCACCTTTAATTGTTGCAAGTATGCCAAAGAAATAGTTCTTTCAGGTAGTTTATTTGACAACTGTCTCTTAGTAGGCAGGCACAGCGAAACCTCTGGGTCATTCATATCATCATATAAGTTAGTCACTGAGATTTCTGGATAGTTTGGAATCTCTGCAAACTTTACATCTTAAGTTTTCAATGCTTCTTCTCTTCGCAGAGTATCGTCCTTAGAAATGAAATTTTAGTGCCTTCCATCTATGGCAAGAACAAACCAACTATATAATCAAAATGAGTTACTATGAGTTCATTACCTTGCTGTACCAGGTAGCGGTGCAAATCCTCCTAGCTTCTAAATCTTTGAATCAATTCTTGTGCTTGCACTCTTTTCATTGCATCATTCATTGACTCCATCTTTTTACAGATCTAAGAAATGATATTCAAAGATAAGTTTATTGATTTCAATTATTTACCTCTGTAAAACTTACTATTAAATATGGGCATCCTATAGGAGGTCTACCTCTAAGAAGGATATGGAAAAAGTTTTGAGAACTGGTTTCAAACTTGAGAGATTGATATCAATTTCTACTGTTATAGTTCCATATTAAATTTAAATTGGTACGTACTTAATTAGGAGCAGCTCCTAAAATGCTAGTACTTAATTAGGAGCATTAATTAATGCTAGTACTTAATTAGGAGCACCCTAAATTTAATCATAAAATCACAAAATACCTCCTAAAGCAGTACGTACTTAATTAGGTGCACCTCTTAAATCGGTACGTACTGTAATAAACTTATTATTTATAGAAATAATGGTTACTTTCTCGCCCATATTTTTAGCTGGATCGTCTCTTACTGCCCATTATTCTCCTCTAATACTCTAAAAACTTCCCTTGAAACTTGTATGCCCGCAAACCTCTCATATAAGCTCTTAGTTATAGAGGCAGTTTTATAATTTTAAATTCAAATTTAAATATGAGCGCTAACATTTTAAGAAAAACAACAGCACTTCCATCAAACTAAATGAGACTTACCTTTGGCAGCAATAAAAA
>ARYC01001300.1:0-85012 GCA_000711775.1 Oxytricha trifallax | reverse complement strand
TAGCTAAAGTCACTATCTCTTGTCTTATTGCTCTGTTGAAATCTATGACTACTACTTCTAAAGGGCAGAGTTTTAGCATTACATTTTCTGGCTTCAAATCTCTATGAACATACCCTAGATCATGGAGCTCTTTCACACCCTTAGTCATATCTGTGAGTATCTCATTCAAATCATCAGGATATCTATTATGGTAGAGATACTCTCTTAGAGACATTTCAAACTTCTTGAGTCTCAATGCAATAAAACCATGACCAAGTATAACTCCGTCGACTTAGCTAAGTTCTTGCATTATCTTTTCTAAGCCTCTCTCAGTATATGTATTCATTTGCAAACTCATTTTAATATTGCTCGTTCTTAATGAGATACTTGAATGGATATATCTTGTATGCGAATTCATCAACAACTATAAGTTTTACCTTGTTAGGTACGTCAATATTCAAATAGTTTTCAATACAGCTGCTTATGTCGACAGCATTTAATGCAGGTATATACATTGCTCTCTCTTATAAGCATGCAATATACATACCATTTGCTGGTTGGTTCATTGACTCAAACCGATTCTATCTCTTAAGTCTCTCCTACTGCTCTATTTGTGAATCAAGAGAGTTATTTTTTCTTTTAGCAGGTACAAGCTTTTAAGTTTCCTCATCTTTAATCAGGAATTCGCTTAAATGATGCTTTTGCATATGTCTCTTTACTTTGGCTGAATGAGTATAAGACTTCATGCAGATAGTGCATTACATCTAATTTATCATGCTTGAAGTAGATCTTAGCTCTACCAGAGTGTACCTCTTTGATGGGTCTCTTCAAGCTAGACTCAGTTGAGAAGAAATTTTAGCAGTCTTCACATTAAAATGTTTTAATTTTTCTATTGGCTGCTGTCCCTTATCTTCCTCAACCAATTCAACTTATGTTTAAACTCCCATCTCAGCACTCTACTTCTTGTTTTAAACTTAAATTTTAAAGACCTCAGAGTCAAACTCTAGAGCTCTTAGCTCTACCTCCTTTTCAATATAAATTACTTCTGGTTTCTTGGAGGAGCCAAAGTTGAGCAATGATTAACCTCCAGAGAAACTGCCTTACGATTTAAGTTAGCCGCCATGTTTAAATTCAAATTTAAATTTCTATTATTAATAAGTAAATACCTCACTGCCTATACTAACTTTGTATAGGAGCTGGCACTGCAAAAACAATGGTTAATTCTTAGGTGTTAGACATCATATTTATACTTAGTTTATAACTATAAATTTTCTAATTTTATGCTTAATATTTTTAATTTTGGTACCAACTGAGAAAAATTTCAGGTTGGTACTGGTACCAATTAGGTTTTGAACCATTTTGGAACTTTTCCATTAAAACCTCATTAGTTAAAAACTAGGTACTAATTAAGTTTTGGTACTATTAAATTGGTACCAATTAAATTTAAACGAATTTAGTACCGGTACTAATCAAATTTAAACAAATTTAGTACTAATTTAATGGAACTAAATTGATAAAAATGGAGCTCCATCTCAGAAATTTGTTACAGCTTCTGCCAGCTTTCACCACGTATCCTTACCAGGTTGACCTCTATAAGATGCCCATATTTAATACTAAGATTTTTAACAGTAGGATCCAGAACTCTATATATTAAAATTTGAAATTCAATAACAAGAGAAGGAGCAAGTATGGAATCTATAAGTACTGCAATGAAGAGGGTTGAAGCTTAAGAAATGATCTCAAGATTTAGAAGCAAGGAAGACCTCTATCGATACCTCACTTAGCATGGTAAGCATGTGACATATACTTAATCATATGCTATAGTGGGTTTATTCCTTCAAACGATGGAAGGTACCAAAATTTCATTCTTAAAAGTTATACTATGCGATTAGAAGAAAGCCTTCAAAAACAGTGAAATAAAGTTGATAGATATACCAAACTACCCAGAGATTTCAGTCACTAATCTCTACGAGGATGCGATGAAAGATGAAGAGTTGGTACTTTATCTTCCTACCAAGAAACAACTCTCTAACAAGCTTCCAGATAGGAGCTTTTTCTTTGGAGTTCTTGGCACTTTAAGAGAGAGTTATCTCAGAGAGATCATTGAAGAAGCTCACAAAAAACGCTACTCTATTTCTCCTGAAGATTAAAAGAAGCAAGGCATACTAATAAGCGAGACCTGGCTCGCTGAGCTTAAGAAGCACCCATTCCTCTCTAGTAAGCTTTGATTCATAACTTTGTAGGGAAACCTGGAACTGGTATATTCCTAATGAAAGAGCATGCGAAGGTTCACAGAGAGAGAAAGTCATAGACTATTTATGAAGTGAGCAAGAGACTTTATAAAGATGTCTAAAAGCCAGAAGAAATGAACATAGATGCAGGAGCTGGCACAAAGAGAAGAAATATGGGTCCAAGCAAGCCATAAGAAGAGGAGAAGAAAGAGAAGCCAAACCCCTTTATGGGCCAATTTAATATGTGAATATATTCATTCGTTTAAATCTAAAACTTATTTATAAACATTCATTCTTCCCTCTCTCGCACAAGCTGTTGTCTTATCCACGCTTACTCTCTTACAGTTGCTTTGAATCAAGTCTACTGTATCGATAGGCAAGTCATGCATAAGATGATACAGCAGCAGCTTCTTGTAGTGAGTCTTGATTTAACTCCAGTAGAATTCTATTCCATTAAATTAAGGACTATAAGGAACGTTATAAACAGGAGTTATATTTAGGTCTTCATAAGCTTTCTTAGACTCCTTAGTCTTATGAACTGAGAGGTTATCAACAAACAGGATGATCTCTTGGTTGCTATACTTCTCTCTGAGCTTATGTAGGAACTCTATATACTACTCTCGCTTAATAGAGCGAGGGTGAATCACATAACTCTCTAAGCCTGAATCTTCACTTATACTAGCTAAAATTGCATGGGTAACTACCTTCACTTTTTAGTCATAAACTTCTATATTATCATACTTCTTATACCTAGACTTATTAATAAAAGTGTTGAAAGTAAACACAGCTTCATCTGCATGTATGAACTTGATGTTATTATCAATAGCTCTCTGCATTTAATCATATATATAGTTTAAATTATTACAATAAAATGGCACTGTAAAATCAATCACTCTCTTCACTCTGTTGACAGTCTTGAAAGTAATACCATTTCTTCTATAAATGTTGGCTATAGTCTAAGGAGAGATGCGCATATCAGGAAACTTGCGATGAAACATTACAGCTCGCTAGTCTAGAGGAAAGTGTGCCCAATACTTTAAAGTCTTAGAGTCACAGAGGTAGTCAATATGGTGCTGTGAGAACTTTTATTTTCTAGCAGGATGCTTTCAAGTACCAGAATTAAAATGCTAAACAGCTAACATGCAGTGATACCTAACAGTAGAGGCACTCTTGTGTAAGAGCTTTGCTATAGCTGCATAATTCAATACTGGTTTGACTTAATCTATATTAATACTCGTACCATACCTAAGCTTAAGCAGTAAATCTAAATATTTCTCATCATAAATCGACCCTAAATTTCGCTAATTTCTATTTCTCATTTTGCAAATTGACCTAATTTCTCTACTAACCCCAATAAGACCCCAACTATACCCTACAAATCAAAGCACTTATAAACCTCACTAAGGGGTTTTGGGGTTTTGATTGCTCAGAGATTTCACTCAATTATACTAAGTCAAGTGAAGAAACATTGACAGACAAGATTATTTATATGAATGTATATTTGCATCATTTTTAATTAATCTCCCTATTCTTCAAATTCTTTTATATATATATATATATATATATAACCCTTATTTCTATAAATTAATATTCTTCCATAGTAGAATATTGATCTAAAATCATTGAATACAGTTATCCTGAATGAAAAAGATCCGTATTAAGTGAATGAATTGGCTGAGTTAAGGTTCAATTAGTGAAAATTCATTAATTTATTAGGATAAAAATTATATTTCATAATAATAAGACTTTTTTAAATTGAAACTAAATCTTAAACTATTTAAGATTATTTTAAATAAAAAAATAATTAAATTTAATTAGCCAACTTATAAATTATTAATTATAAAGTTATTCATAATTGTGATAAATATATTTTTTTAGTTATTTTTTCTAATTAGAGGGTGCTGGGTAAAACTTAAACATATAAACCAGCAGAGTCAGTGGCATCTGGCAATTTAATATCATTCCATTAATATTAGTTTCCTGAGCAATCAGTAATTATTAAATAAATAATATGAATATAAATTCCTAAGTCACCAATAGTTACCAAACCAGAACTCTAAGTATATAATAATTTATATAGTTTGATTCAAAACCCCAAAACCCCTTAGTGAGGTTTATAAGTGCTTTGATTTGTAGGGTATAGTTGGGGTCTTATTGGGGTTAGTAGAGAAAACGCAGGTTTTTTATGAATTTAATGAATATTTAATGAGTATTATTGTACTTAATTCAAACAAATTTTATCTGCTTATCTTTGTGATACCTCTTGAATTTAGCAGTCTGTAGTTGTTCTAGTATATCATCCAATGATTATCGTGGATATGCTGGAGCTTTTACGATGACCATCTCAACTATCTTCTTAATTTCATTGCATATTTCATCTTGCTTAATATGTTTAGCAGCCAAACTTATTGATTATTTCTCATGTTTTGTTCCAAAGTATGACATACTTTCCATATCGCACTCTAAGATAATTGCAGCTACCGCCCAAACATCCCATTATACAGAGCCATTTGTCCATTTCTCTCTTATAGGGAAGTATCCTGGAGTGCCTAAAACCTTAGCTAAAGTCACTATCTCTTGTCTTATTGCTCTGTTGAAATCTATGACTACTACTTCTAAAGGGCAGAGATTTAGCATTACATTTTCTGGCTTCAAATCTCTATGAACATACCCTAGATCATGGAGCTCTTTCACACCCTTAGTCATATCTGTGAGTATCTCATTCAAATCATCAGGATATCTATTATGGTAGAGATACTCTCTTAGAGTCATTTCAAACTTCTTGAGTCTCAAAGCAATAAAACCATGACCAAGTATAACTCCGTCGAGCTTAGCTAAGTTCTTGCATTATCTTTTCTAAGCCTCTCTCAGTACTATGTATTCATTTGCAAACTCATTTTAATATTGCTCGTTCTTAATGAGATACTTGAATGGATATACCTTGTATGCGAATTCATCAACAACTATAAGTTTTACCTTGTTAGGTACGTCAATATTCAAATAGTTTTCAATACAGCTGCTTATGTCGACTGCATTTAATGCAGGTATATACATTGCTCTCTCTTATAAGCATGCAATATACATACCATTTGCTGGTTGGTTCATTGACTCAAACCGCTTCTATCTCTTAAGTCTCTCCTACTGCTCTATTTGTGAATCAAGAGAGTTATTTTTTCTTTTAGCAGGTACAAGCTTTTAAGTTTCCTCATCTTTAATCAGGAATTCGCTTAGATGATGCTTTTGCATATGTCTCTTTACTTTAGCTGAGTGAGTATAAGACTTCATGCAGGTAGTGCATTAGTATCTACCATCTACTTTATCATGCTGAAGTAGATCTTAGCTCTACCAGAGTGTACCTCTTTGATGTGTCTCTTCAAGCTTGACTCAGTTGAGAAGAAATTTTAGCAGTCTTCACATTAAAACGTTTTAATTTTTTCTATTGGTTGCTGTTCCTTATCTTCCTCAACCAATTCAACTTATGTTTAAACTCCCATCTCAGCACTCTACTTCTTGTTTTAAACTTAAATTTTAAAGACCTCAGCTTCAAACTCTAGAGCTCTTAGCTCTACCTCCTTTTCAATATAAATTACTTCTGGTTACTTGGAGGAGCCAAAGTTGAGCAATGATTAACCTGTTCCAAGAGAAACTGCCTTACGATTTAAGTTAGCCGCCATGTTTAAATTCAAATTTAAATTTCTATTATTAATAAGTAAAAACCTCACTGGCTATACTAACTTTGTATAGGAGCTGGCACTGCAACAACAATGGTTGATTCTTAGGTGTTAGACATCATATTTATACTTAGTTTATAACTATAGATTTTCTAATTTTATGCTTAATATTTTTAATTTTGGTACCAACTGAGAATAAATTCAGGTCGGTACTGGTACCAATTAGGTTTTGAACCATTTTGGAACTTTTCCATTAAAACCTCATTAGTTTAAAACTAGGTACTAATTAAGTTTTGGTACTATTAAATTGGTACCAATTAAATTTAAACGAATTTAGTACCGGTACTAATCAAATTTAAACAAATTTAGTACTAATTTAATGGAACTAAATTGATAAAAATGGAGCTCCATCTCTGAAGTTTGTTACAGCTTCTGCCAGCTTTCTCCACGCGTATCCTTACCAGGTTGACCTCCTATAAGATGCCCATATTTAATACTAAGATTTTTACAGTAGGATCCAGAACTCTATATATTAAAATTTGAAATTCAATAATAAGAGAAGGAACAAGTATGGAATCTATAAGTACTGCAATGAAGAGGGTTGAAGCTTAAGAAATGATCTCAAGATTTAGAAGCAAGGAAGATCTCTATCGATACCTCACTTAGCATGGTAAGCATGTGACATATACTTAATCATATACTATAGTGGGTTTATTCCTTCCAACGATGGAAGGTACCAAAATTTCATTCTTAAAAGCTATACTCTGCGATGAGAAGAAAGCCTTCAAAAACAGTGAAATAAAGTTGATAGATATACCAAACTACCCAGACATTTCAGTCACTAATCTCTACGAGGATGCGATGAAAGATGAAGAGTTGGTAGTTTATCCTCCTACCAAGAAACAACTCTCTAACAAGCTTCCAGAAAGGAGCTTCTTCTTTGGAGTTCTTGGCACTTTAAGAGAGAGTTATCTCAGAGAGATCATTGAAGAAGCTCACAAAAAACGCTACTCTATTTCTCCTGAAGATTAAAAGAAGCAAGGCATACTAATAAGCGAGACCTGGCTCGCTGAGCTTAAGAAGCATCCATTCCTCTCTCGTAAGCTTTGATTCATAACTTTGTAGGGAAACCTGGAACTGGTATATTCCTAATGAAAGAGCATGCGAAGGTTCACAGAGAGAGAAAGTCATAGACTATTTATGAAGTGAGCAAGAGACTTTATAAAGATGTCTAAAAGCTAGAAGAAATGAACATAGATGCAGGAGCTGGCACAAAGAGAAGAAATATGGGTCCAAGCAAGCCATAAGAAGAGGAGAAGAAAGAGAAGCCAAACCCCTTTATGGGCCAATTTAATATGTGAATATATTCATTCGTTTAAATCTAAAACTTATTTATAAACATTCATTCTTCCTTCTCTCGCACAAACTGTTGTCTTATCTACGCTTACTCTCTTACAGCTGCTTTGAATCAAGTCTACTGTATCGATAGGCAAGTCATGCATAAGATGATACAGCAGCAGCTTCTTGTAGTGAGTCTTGATTTAACTCCAGTAGAATTCTATTCCATTAAATTAAGGACTATAAGGAACGTTATAAACAGGAGTTATGTTTAGGTCTTCATAAGCTTTCTTAGACTCCTTAGTCTTATGAACTGAAAGGTTATCAACAAACAGGATGATCTCTTGGTTGCTATACTTCTCTCTGAGCTTATGTAGGAACTCTATATACTACTCTCGCTTAATAGAGCGAGGGTGAATCACATAACTCTCTAAGCCTGAATCTTCACTTATACTAGCTAAAATTGCATGGGTAACTACCTTCACTTTTTAGTCATAAACTTCTATATTATCATACTTCTTATACCTAGACTTATTAATAAAAGTGTTGAAAGTAAACACAGCTTCATCTGCATGTATGAACTTGATGTTATTATCAATAGCTCTCTGCATTTAATCATATATATAGTTTAAATTATTACTATAAAATGGCACTGTAAAATCAATCACTCTCTTCACTCTGTTGACAGTCTTGAAAGTAATACCATTTCTTCTATAAATGTTGGCTATAGTCTAAGGAGAGATGCGCATATCAGGAAACTTGCGATGAAACATTACAGCTCGCTAGTCTAGAAGAAAGTGTGCCCAATACTTTAAAGTCTTAGAGTCACAGAGGTAGTCAATATGGTGCTGTGAGAACTTTTATTTTCTAGTAGGATGCTTTCAAGTACCAGAATTAAAATGCTAAACAGCTAACATGCAGTGATACCTAACAGTAGAGGCACTGAGCTTTGCTATAGCTGCATAATTCAATACTGGTTTGACTTAATCTATATTAATACTCGTACCATACCTAAGCTGAAGCAGTAAATCTAAATATTTCTCATCATAAATCGACCCTAAATTTCGCTAATTTCTATTTCTCATTTTGTAAATAGACCTAATTTCTCTACTAACCCCAATAAGACCCCAACTATACCCTACAAATCAAAGCACTTATAAACCTCACTAAGGGGTTTTGGGGTTTTGATTGCTCAGAGAATTTCACTCATTATACAAAGTCAAGTGAAGAAACATTGACAGACAAGATTATTTATATGAATGTATATTTGCATCATTTTTAATTAATCTCCCTATTCTTCAAATTCTTTTATATATATATATATATATATATAACCCTTATTTCTATAAATTAATATTCTTCCATAGTAGAATATTGATCTAAAATCATTGAATACAGTTATCCTGAATGAAAAAGATCCGTATTAAGTGAATGAATTGGCTGAGTTAAGGTTCAATTAGTGAAAATTCATTAATTTATTAGGATAAAAATTATATTTCATAATAATAAGACTTTTTTAAATTGAAACTAAATCTTAAACTATTTAAGATTATTTTAAATAAAAAAATAATTAAATTTAATTAGCCAACTTATAAATTATTAATTATAAAGTTATTCATAATTGTGATAAATATATTTTTTTAGTTATTTTTTCTAATTAGAGGGTGCTGGGTAAAACTTAAACATATAAACCAGCAGAGTCAGTGGCATCTGGCAATTTAATATCATTCCATTAATATTAGTTTCCTGAGCAATCAGTAATTATTAAATAAATAATATGAATATAAATTCCTAAGTCACCAATAGTTACCAAACCAGAACTCTAAGTATATAATAATTTATATAGTTTGATTCAAAACCCCAAAACCCCTTAGTGAGGTTTATAAGTGCTTTGATTTGTAGGGTATAGTTGGGGTCTTATTGGGGTTAGTAGAGAAAACGCAGGTTTTTTATGAATTTAATGAATATTTAATGAGTATTACTGTACTTAATTCAAACAAATTTTATCTGCTTATCTTTGTGATACCTCTTGAATTTAGCAGTCTGTAGTTGTTCTAGTATATCATCTAATGATTATCGTGGATATGCTGGAGCTTTTACGATGACCATCTCAACTATCTTCTTAATTTCATTGCATATTTCATCTTGCTTAATATGTTTAGCAGCCAAACTTATTGATTATTTCTCATGTTTTGTTCCAAAGTATGACATACTTTCCATATCGCACTCTAAGATAATTGCAGCTACCGCCCAAACATCCCATTATACAGAGCCATTTGTCCATTTCTCTCTTATAGGGAAGTATCCTGGAGTGCCTAAAACCTTAGCTAAAGTCACTATCTCTTGTCTTATTGCTCTGTTGAAATCTATGACTACTACTTCTAAAGGGCAGAGATTTAGCATTACATTTTCTGGCTTCAAATCTCTATGAACATACCCTAGATCATGGAGCTCTTTCACACCCTTAGTCATATCTGTGAGTATCTCATTCAAATCATCAGGATATCTATTATGGTAGAGATACTCTCTTAGAGTCATTTCAAACTTCTTGAGTCTCAATGCAATAAAACCATGACCAAGTATAACTCCGTCGAGCTTAGCTAAGTTCTTGCATTATCTTTTCTAAGCCTCTCTCAGTACTATGTATTCATTTGCAAACTCATTTTAATATTGCTCGTTCTTAATGAGATACTTGAATGGATATACCTTGTATGCGAATTCATCAACAACTATAAGTTTTACCTTGTTAGGTACGTCAATATTCAAATAGTTTTCAATACAGCTGCTTATGTCGACTGCATTTAATGCAGGTATATACATTGCTCTCTCTTATAAGCATGCAATATACATACCATTTTCTGGTTGGTTCATTGACTCAAACCGATTCTATCTCTTAAGTCTCTCCTACTGCTCTATTTGTGAATCAAGAGAGTTATTTTTTCTTTTAGCAGGTACAAGCTTTTAAGTTTCCTCATCTTTAATCAGGAATTCGCTTAGATGATGCTTTTGCATATGTCTCTTTACTTTAGCAGAGTGCGTATAAGACTTCATGCAGGTAGTGCATTAGTATCTACCATCTACTTTATAAAGCTTGAAGTAGATCTTAGCTCTACCAGAGTATACCTCTTTGAAGTGTCTCTTCAAGCTAGACTCAGTTGAGAAGAAATTTTAGCAGTCTTCACATTAAAATGTTTTAATTTTTTCTATTGGTTGCTGTTCCTTATCTTCCTCAACCAATTCAACTTATGTTTAAACTCCCATCTCAGCACTCTACTTCTTGTTTTAAACTTAAATTTTAAAGACCTCAGCTTCAAACTCTAGAGCTCTTAGCTCTACCTCCTTTTCAATATAAATTACTTCTGGTTTCTTGGAGGAGCCAAAGTTGAGCAATGATTAACCTGTTCCAAGAGAAACTGCCTTACGATTTAAGTTAGCCGCCATGTTTAAATTCAAATTTAAATTTCTATTATTAATAAGTAAATACCTCACTGGCTATACTAACTTTGTATAGGAGCTGGCACTGCAAAAACAATGGTTGATTCTTAGGTGTTAGACATCATATTTATACTTAGTTTATAACTATAAATTTTCTAATTTTATGCTTAATATTTTTAATTTTGGTACCAACTGAGAATAAATTCAGGTTGGTACTGGTACCAATTAGGTTTTGAACCATTTTGGAACTTTTCCATTAAAACCTCATTAGTTAAAAACTAGGTACTAATTAAGTTTTGGTACTATTAAATTGGTACCAATTAAATTTAATCGAATTTAGTACCGGTACTAATCAAATTTAAACAAATTTAGTCCTAATTTAATGGAACTAAATTGATAAAAATGGAGCTCCATCTCTGAAGTTTGTTACAGCTTCTGCCAGCTTTCTCCACGTATCCTTACCAGGTTGACCTCCTATAAGATGCCCATATTTAATACTAAGATTTTTAACAGTAGGATCCAGAACTCTATATATTAAAATTTGAAATTCAATAACAAGAGAAGGAACAAGGATGGAATCTATAAGTACTGCAATGAAAAGGGTTGAAGCTTAAGAAATGATCTCAAGATTTAGAAGCAAGGAGGATCTCTATCGATACCTCACTTAGCATGGTAAGCATGTGACATATACTTAATCATATACTATAGTGGGTTTATTCCTTCCAACGATGGAAGGTACCAAAATTTCATTCTTAAAAGCTATACTCTGCGATGAGAAGAAAGCCTTCAAAAACAGTGAAATAAAGTTGATAGATATACCAAACTACCCAGAGATTTCAGTCACTAATCTCTACGAGGATGCGATGAAAGATGAAGAGTTGGTAGTTTATCTTCCTACCAAGAAACAACTCTCTAACAAGCTTCCAGAAAGGAGCTTCTTCTTTGGAGTTCTTGGCACTTTAAGAGAGAGTTATCTCAGAGAGATCATTGAAGAAGCTCACAAAAAACGCTACTCTATTTCTCCTGAAGATTAAAAGAAGCAAGGCATACTAATAAGCGAGGCCTGGCTCGCTGAGCTTAAGAAGCACCCATTCCTCTCTAGTAAGCTTTGATTCATAACTTTGTAGGGAAACCTGGAACTGGTATATTCCTAATGAAAGAGCATGCGAAGGTTCACAGAGAGAGAAAGTCATAGACTATTTATGAAGTGAGCAAGAGACTTTATAAAGATGTCTAAAAGCCAGAAGAAATGAACATAGATGCAGGAGCTGGCACAAAGAGAAGAAATATGGGTCCAAGCAAGCCATAAGAAGAGGAGAAGAAAGAGAAGCCAAACCCCTTTATGGGCCAATTTAATATGTGAATATATTCATTCGTTTAAATCTAAAACTTATTTATAAACATTCATTCTTCCTTCTCTCGCACAAACTGTTGTCTTATCTACGCTTACTCTCTTACAGTTGCTTTGAATCAATCTACTGTATCGATAGGCAAGTCATGCATAAGATGATACAGCAGCAGCTTCTTGTATTGAGTCTTGATTTAACTCCAGTAGAATTCTATTCCATTAAATTAAGGACTATAAGGAACGTTATAAACAGGAGTTATGTTTAGGTCTTTATAAGCTTTCTTAGACTCCTTAGTCTTATGAACTGAAAGGTTATCAGCAAACAGGATGATCTCTTGGTTGCTATACTTCTCTCTGAGCTTATGTAGGAACTCTATATACTACTCTCGCTTAATAGAGCGAGGGTGAATCACAAAACTCTCTAAGCCTGAATCTTCACTTATACCAGCTAAAATTGCATGGGTGACTACCTTCACTTTTTAGTCATAAACTTCTATATTATCTTACTTCTTATTCCATGACTTATTAATAAAAGTGTTGAAAGTAAACACAGCTTCATCTGCATGTATGAATATGATGTTATTATCAATAGCTCTCTGCATTTAATCATATATATAGTTTAAATTATTACTATAAAATGGCACTGTAAAATCAATCACTCTCTTCACTCTGTTGATAGTCTTGAAAGTAATACCATTTCTTCTATAAATGTTGGCTATAGTCTAAGGAGAGATGCGCATATCAGGAAACTTGCGATGAACATTACAGCTCGCTAGTCTAGAGGAAAGTGTGCCCAATACTTTAAAGTCTTAGAGTCACAGAGGTGTTCAATATGATGCTGTGAGAACTTTTATTTTCTAGCAGGATGCTTTCAAGTACCAGAATTAAAATGCTAAACAGCTAACATGCAGTGATACCTAACAGTAGAGGCACTCTTGTGTAAGAGCTTTGCAATAGCTGCATAATTCAATACTGGTTTGACTTAATCTATATTAATACTCGTACCATACCTAAGCTGAAGCAGTAAATCTAAATATTTCTCATCATAAATCGACCCTAAATTTCGCTAATTTCTATTTCTCATTTTGTAAATAGACCTAATTTCTCTACTAACCCAATAAGACCCCAACTATACCCTACAAATCAAAGCACTTATAAACCTCACTAAGGAGTTTTGGGGTTTTGAATCTCACGCTGAAACACTCAGACAAAGATTGTGCTTTAATAACATAATTTTTATTAAATTAATGCCTGGATGCTAACTTCGCTCCATACTCAGCATTCATGAGAATCGATAGAGATGCTAATGAAAGAATAAACTCCTAAGAACTTAAGGACTTTTTCTTAGATAATAGAGAATACACTATCTCAGAAAGCGATGCTTATAATCTAATTAAGTTCTATGATCTTATTCTAAAATTATGAAGCATATTTATATAGTTATCTCGACAAAGATACTAGATTAACATTCTAAGAATTCCAACAGATGCTATTGCCATGTGAAGATAATTACCTCAGAGAAAAGACATCAAATCGTGCTCCCTTCAGAGTGAGCAGATTTGAGAAGCTTCCATTCGAGATGGAACACAAATTGAATGCTGTACTTTCACACGAGGTTAACTTACTCAAAAAGCTTTCTGAAGTCAAGAATGAATTGATACACTCTTATGATTTCTCAACCTACGCCGCCTATAAATCAGTGGACAGATGGAACGACGGTGCCATTAATGTTGATAACTTGAGGTATTTCTTCAGACTCAATCAGAGATATTTGACTGATAAGGAGGCTGCAACCATTATAAGAAGAGTTGAGACTGATGGGGATGGAAAGATTTCTTACTATGAATTCTCTGATTTCCTAAATAATTAAGTCGCACTATACCCTGGTAAACTTCATGATAGACAACCTCTTCATGCTCCCTTAAACTTAAAAGTCAATAAATTTCATATGAAAATATTTATAAGTTTTAATGTAAGCAATTTTACAAGATGACTATCACTTGAGAAAAGATTTGGGTACACCTCTTTAAGAAAATAAGAATAAACAGAGAGCTTAAACTACTGACAAGAAAAGAAATCCAGTTTAGTTTGATTAAATCAAAGAAGAGCCAGCTGAAGACATTCTTGAAGAAATAAAACAGTAAAATGGCAACGATCAGTAACAAAGCTATGCTACTCCAGTAAAGAAGAACTTAAACCCACTATTGGCCAGTGATGACAATAACTCAAACATGAAAACTGCAGTGAAAACTGGAGCTAAAGTGGAATCTCCAGATGCTTTACTAGAAGATGATGGAATGTCCCATGAATTCGAAGCTTACTCAGATGAAGAAGAAGCTAAAAATGACATTGAATAACCAATAGGAGAAATTAAAAGTGATGATGAAGCCCAAGAATAAGTCAAAGAAGAATCATAATAAGAAGAACAACCAAAGCCATCGCTCCAAGCTACCATTTACGAGGGCACAAGAATCCTTGAGGAATACTTGAGACTTGAGAAAAGAATCGAGGAAGTCAAGCAACAACTTGCTTTAAAGTATGATTTCAACATCTTTGATGCCTTCAAAGTTCTTGACATCAATGGAACTGGCGCTATTACTCATGCTGATATGAAGAAAGCCTTAAATGATATTGGAATATACTGCTCTGACGACGAAATCACACTCTTTATAGCTAGATACGACAGAGATGAAGATGGAGTCCTTAAGTTCTCTGAGTTTGTTGACTCACTTATCTCAGCAGATCCCTACCACGCCACTATCTTGAACAGAAAAACATCAAACCCCTACAATTACAGAAAGCCTTTGTATAGAGATGATGTTTTCAGTTTCTCAACCAGACAACTTTTCCACGAATTGCTCAGAACCACCTTCTTCGTAGAGAGAATGCTTGAAACTCAAAGAAAAATCAACCAACAAAGATGTGAAGAGGGCACATTGAATCTGTTATATTTACATGAAGTCATTGATGTGGATTAAGACTAAGCCCTCACTAGATTTGAGTTGAGAAGATTCTTGGCTGATAAAGCTAGAATCTATGCGACTGAGAACGAAATCAACTTACTTATGAATAAGTTTGATATGGACAGAGACTACAAGATAACTGTTGAGGAATTCGTCAGAGAACTCACACCAAAGCTGGTCTTGGAGGAAGCTAATGAAGGTAATGGTTAACAGGAAGAGGAAGTTGATATGGAATGAGGAGAATATTATCTCTAGTTATATAAGTAAGTATATATTTAAAACAACAAGTATATTTAAACAAAATAATATGAGAATTATTTATTTTTTCCCAGAAATTTAAAATTTAAACAATCTATGAATTAAATTCTAATATTAAATCTATATATTATATATTTTAAAGGTAATTTAAATAAAAATTTATCATAATATCACATAAAATTATATATTCAGTTAACTTGGTCTCTTTCTTCTTCACCATCTTCATCATCATCATCCTGATCATAAACTTGACCTCCACCAACGCCGTAGCCGCCATTATTTTAGCCATATTGCGAACCATTATTATTGTTATTTCCACCATCATTTTCTTCATCAGAGAATTCGATTTCATCCTGTTCATCACCTTCATCTTATTGATCCTCCATCACCAATTTTCTAAGTTTCGTAATGTACTTGTGATAGAACCCAATTTTCTTCTTCATGTTCTGTAGGTCAGCACCGTACCCCTCCAGTTCATGCTTTCTTCTTCTCTCATTGATCTCCATTTTCTTGGTTTCCTTGGCTAATCTCTCCTGCATATCAGCCATTTTGCGCTTGTATATCTCCTGCACTTTCTTGTATTGATCCTTGATGACTCCTATGTTTTCTTTCTGTGCTTTTGACTGCTCTCTGAACACTTGCTGGTACTCAAGGGCATTCTTCTCATACTCTTCCTTGGCATCTTTCTTCTTCTGATCAGAGGATTTAGCAATTTGATGTATCTAGTCCCTTATTTAAGAATTCTCCACTCTCATGGCTTCGATTTCTTCCTGCATCTTTCTCTCCTCCAGTTCATATTAAGACATAACATCCACGTGGTCTCTGATGACTTAATAATTGAAGATTTCTTGGTCGTGCAGTTTTGACATAATCTTTTCAATTTCTTCAACGTAGTCGATGTATTTTATGCGCTGCTCTTCTTCGTACTTGGACTTATCGTCTCTCAATGTTTATAAAACTTTTTCGTAGGCTACTCTCTGTTCTTGGATTTGTTGATGTAAAGATTCCACTTCATTTCTTATCTGAACTGCTTGATCATTGGGCAAGTAAATACACAATTAAATAATTTACTATTCAATTACTATTAAGTAAATAGTTCTGAGAATATTAGGTGACTTGTAATCATAACTGATGGTGGGATTCTTTTTATGTTCTTCGATCGTTTATCTCAATTTTAGGTTTGTTTGAGATGCACTTATTGTGTTTTAGCCAGTTGATAATGATTTCTTAGAGTATGATTAGATCTTTAAAACTAATAATCAATTATTAATTAATCTTCTCAGGAGCACCATTGTTTTAGTAATAGATGTGTTATTCTACTGAATTATTGGTATCAAGCAGCTCCATAATAAGTTGTCTATTTTCTTTGCCTCTGACTCTCATCATATCAGCAGCCTGTTTCATCTGCACAATTCTCTGTCTTTCTTAAGCCAATGCTCCCTGGCAAGACATCAGTGCTCTCTCTAGTTCAGCCCTTTCGTCTTGGCGCTTTTTCAGTTCCCACTCTACTTTGTGAACGTTTTCCTGTTTAATTCTTATGTTCTCCAATTTATCGTACCATTATGTGCGGTCTTTCTCAAATGCTAATACAATAATTATAATTAAATACTTATTTGCTTCAACTCTACCACGATAATAATTGAGTACCTAAGTGAGATGGACACCAGCATCGCGCTCTTTAGTTGAAGTTTAAGCGAAATCTACTGGGTTCTTAAGCACATTAGTCTTTTAAGTTTATGCTATTGTTTACTTTCTATACTTGTCTGCTCTCTCTTTTTCTGTAACACCCCCCTTTGTACTAAACTTAGAAGTAAAAAATTTATGTAATTTTCTCATTTATAATGTTTGATATCTTTATAAAATATATAATATTTTATAAGTTTAGAACTGACAGTTCTATTATTTATAGTATTCTAAGCTAATTTATCAGCTTAGAATGTTTTAGTTTTATTGATAGTTGAACTATTTTGTTTCATATTTAAATTTATATATATGAATTTATTTGTAATTATATAACGATTTAAATTACTGAAATCACTCTTATCAAACAATCATATGCATGGAATTGATATGCGTTGATTAAATCTTGAAATAAATAAGATATAAATATATTTTTTTAATATAGAATGGATCAAGTTATGACAACATCTAGAGAATTATAAAACAAAAAGGAATCAGCATAATTTAGTTTTATGCAGCCTAGAAATTCTACCACCAGACTAGTTTAACTTAATACATTAAGAAATAGTAAGCAATAAATGAATACTCCTAAAAGCAATAACTATTGCTAAATTAAAATCATTGGTATATTTTAATATTTTCATGGCCTATTTAATTATAAATTGAGAGTAATTAACTGAAACTCCTTCTCCAGGTATGAAACAGCACATAAAAAATAACGCAATTGATATGTTCAAGATGAGTAGTGTGCAAGCTCAACAACAGCAAGATTGCCAAAAAAATTAAACAAACGATACCTACAGAATGAATAAGATCTAGTTTGAGCAAAGAAATTAAATCAAGGGAACATCATTTTTCACATTCAATTTAATAGGATTTTTTTATTTTTTGATTTATCATAGTAAGTTCATTTCGAAGAAAATAATTCACCAAGCAGAAGAACTAACAAGTTATTTTTGGTTATAATAAAAATTAATTATAAAAAACTATATACCTCCTATAAATTATTTGCTAACACTAGAAAATCTTTTTTATTCCTTTTAATCATGAGATTATTTATGAAAATTAAGCATATACATTTTCCATTAAAGTTAATGAATGATAAGTATACAAATTCTACTTAAGATTTATCACTTTAAACATCAAGAAATTTCAATTCAAGGCTTACTTCTCCAATCAAATCTCCAACTACTTTAAGACTGCGCTCTTTAAACACCTTAACTCAAACTTCTAATATAAATGCTTTGACAGAAGATGAACTAGTAGTTTTAAAATAGTAGCAAGATTACGATGAGAATATTGTTTTACTTTTTTACTTATTATACCAAACATGCTATAGAATATAGGCTATCAAGATAGAAGCATTCAGATTTCTACGTTAAACTGGACATATTGGCAGAAAGGATTCAAGTCTACAAATATCTATTTTTAGAAAGAGTCCCTAAATTTCTAATCAAAAGAGCATAAGAGGACCATTTATCTGGTAGTAATTAAAAACGAAAATAGAAATCCTAAGTCAACAGAAAAGTCTCTCCGCTGAGAAGACGTTGTGGAATTAGAGGAAATCACTCTTAAACTTAGAGAGAGTTGAATTCACATAGTCCAAATGGTAACTTAGAGTTTAATTCTAAAAATGGAAATCAACATCATCATAACATGGGACATTTGACACTTTCGAAATAAAACTCGATCAGTAAAAAGGATGTCCACAAAGATAGTGGCACCTCTTTAAGTACAAGGTCAAGTAATAAAAGAAGAGAGACAAAGCAAAGTATATTTTCTAGTTTGCCTTAATATTAAGACGATCAAGTCAAATATCCATAATTAAATTTGAAAACTTCCTAAACTGATAGATAAAATACTCTTTCAAATATTAATAAAAATAGAGAAAGCGGCATTTTTATAACGGATCTACAGGATGAACTATAGATTAAGTAATAAAACTCATAATAAAATAAGTCCTTTCTCAGCTAAGTAAAATAATCCAAGGATTCTTATATTAACTCAAATCACATTTAGCAACACGCTAGTTAATACCCAAAGCTTTTATTTCATAATAAACCTAGTGAAGATTAATTCTTAAACTTTAACAATGAGGATCATAATGATAATCACTTAGGCGAAGTATTTTCTATAAAAGAATGTAAATCCAAGTTTTGGAAATAAAATCAATCAAACTTGAATCGCTAATCTTCAAATAATCTAAACAGTATGAAATCCCTTATAATTTCTAAATAAATAAATAATAAAAACTACCTATATTAAGAAGATCAAAGTCCTCTTCAACTTTTTAAGCTGCCAGAATTCCAAAAGATTCCATCAAAAATTTAAAGGTATATATAAGAGCAAACTAACTACGATTCAGTTTCGAATACTGTCGGTCAATCTGAAATTTCAAACAAAATAAAGCTTTAAGCTTTAGAGAGCAAGAAATTCATTGAAAAATTAAAACATTTCAAGGCTTAGAAAGACCTCGAAAATTAGGGTTTATTAAAGACAGCTTCTGGGGTTTTGATACCTCACACAGTAAATTTCAATTACCTAAAAACTAAAAACCTATATGATTAATCATTAATAAATACAAAGTACATTAATCCACTTGCTTAATCTTAAAATTTAAGCCAAGCACCAGCAAGAGATATCGTTAAAAGCCGAAGTACAAAACATATTTTACTTTGGGGTAAAAATAGTAGCTGTAAAAAGAATATAGAAACAAAAATATATGGTAGTATAACTCAGAGAGAAAGTAACTTAATTGAGAGTTAGAACGGTTTAAGTAATCATTAGAGGAGAAGTAGCTAGCTATCCACTAGACTATAATCACTTTGAACTGAAATAAGGTATAATAGTATTTTAAATTGAGTAATTCACTCAAAAAAGAAGTTATAAAAATAAAATGAAAATATATATAATTACACTATAGTTTACTACAATCAATTACAATTTTTAAACAATTAGATAAGTATTGAATAATTAAAGGTGTAAATAGTATAAATTTAAGCTATATATCATTATATGTTTGCTATTGAATTATCTAAATTCTAAGTTTATTTGCCCTCTTTTTGTGACTCTTTGATTCTTTTGACCTCCTTAAGAGTATATAGAACTCCAAATATAAATGCTATAGACATTAATAATTTCATAATAAGTCTTGGATTTAGGAGCTGCTGCTTCTAAGCATTTACAGATGGATTGCTCTAATCCAGCAGTTAGAATTGCTATAATACATTAACGTTGAGAGGATTCTGGCATCGATTTAAGATGCAAGATTTCATGACTGAGTAGTCATAGTTCTAGTGAGTACGAAGGTGGGAATTGTTTGGGGTACCTTGGTATAGGGAAAGGCAATCAGCTTCACATGTCTTATCTTCACAATTTATTTCTGATGGTTTAAGTAAAAAGTCGATACTATATTAATTATCAGAATATCTTAAAAAATATAAGCTTATAAAAAAACATGTTTAATCTTGACTGATCGGTTTCTTAGTATGCATTCATTATCTCCTTGATTTATGATTTATCAAAGTTATACTGTTTTAGATCAATTTTAAGGAGATCTGAGTGATAATTTGAAGTCTCAGTAGAAATTTAATGATTATCACAGAGCACATTCACACATTCATCCATTACTAAGTTAAGTGGAGAATTCTTGAATTCACTGAAGCAGTACCTAAGACAAGAATCTATTTTCTTGCATCGTTTTTAAATGGTAGGAATAAAATGCAATTTCTTTAAATAGTTGGTCTCTGCAAGATTAATTTAGGCAAGCATGACTATGGGATAAGTATCATTATTACTAGATTCTTTTATTTGAATGATATTTAAATCCTTATCAAAGTTTGCCAAATTCTTCTCCACTTGAGTAAGGGAAGTATTGAAGCAAGTCTAAGCACAGTTTTCCAGACAAATAGCATCCTCAAAGCTACAATTTTATATGCATCTATAGTAATTTTGCATATCTTAGCCTGAGATTGGGTTGTTAGTTGGTTAACCCTCTTCCTTTGTAATATTTTAGACTGTAACATTTAATGGGGATACTTAAGAATTGGTATTGTTAATGGTATATTTCATCGTTCCAATTTCTTAAAGAACTCTGATTGAGCTTGTTTGACAAAGAAAGTTACAAATTTTTGCATCTTCTTATTTGCAAACTTCATTACAATCTTGAACTATTTCAATTTCCTGTGTAAGTATAGGCTCTATTAAGTCTGAATCTGATAATAAACAGTTGTCATAACAGTTTTTTGTATTAGGTTGTTTGCAAAGTCCTTTACACTTTAATATATTTTCATCGCTTGCCAAGGATTTTATTTAAGGTTATTTGTTTCGAGGCATTTAAGACACTCCACAACATTAATACTTGCAGATTCTGACATTTATTTGCCTCTCCAAACAATCATTCAAGCAGTTATCATTGCAATATTAAGAAGTTTCTACCAGAATATTTTATATGAAGTTTATATCAACAAATGCTGATTCTGTTGCAAATTCGAGGTCATCTATGACTTTGCAATAAACACCACATTAGATTAATTCTTGAGAAGTTCTAGAGTAGTTTTAGCAACTTTGTATGCATTAACTTTTAAGTTGACAATTTATCAGAGTCAACTTCAGCAAAGCGACTATTGATAAGTTAATTTTTATCAGAGATATAATTCCCATTTTTAACTAATTACTTTTTTAATTCTATTATAAAGCTAAGATGATTTATTTAATTTATTAATATCATCCATAATTTATTTTAAAATGGAAATTTAAGCAGCTTAACAAATCCCTAAGAACCTTTAATAACTCAAGTAATCAGAGTCAGACCCACTTACAGAGGAAGACCTAAACAAAACTCGCTTCCATATCTTTCAGCTTGCGAAGCAATAAGAGCTGTCTACCAAAATATATCCAATTTGCATTTCAGACTGTAGAGACATAGACAGATCGAAGGAAGAAGCATCGTTGATTTACAATAAAAGTGAGTTGGAGTGTATCAATAACTGTATTCAAAAGTATAGAACAAGTTAGAATATTCTTATTTCATATTTGACTCTAAGACAAGAATGAAATGTTGAAAGTACTCTACTGATAGAAATATTTGGAATATGATTGTTGGTGATAAATAGTTAATGATTTAAAGTTAATTAAAAAGTTAAATGCAATGAATAAAAATTCTCTTTTTGAATAATACTTAATTTAATCTAACCCTAAATCAACATTAAATTATGTCTCACTTCGCTTTTCATAACTCTTCAGCTGATGCTTTCTTTTCCAACTTTTCTTTGGCATTCTCTTCCATCATGTATTCTTCGAGTTGCTCAATATACTTGTCTCTCATTTCCCACCATACTTAGATTTCCTTAACTTCTTTCTTTATGTCTTGCAATAGATATTTCCAGAAACTTGGTGCATTTTCCTTTCTTAAATTGATTAAGACCTTGCCGTCACCTCTCCATTCGTGAGAGCTCTTTTCTGGGACAATCTTCTGCTTTAATAATAACTCTTGTGTATCGAAGATTTTGATGTTTAAAAATTAAAACAAGGAAAGTTATCCTCTTACTCGTAGCAGTAAGCTCTAATTCTAATTCTGTCTTCTAGGATAGTGACTTCTCTGTCAAAGCTTTACTTGCACTCTGGGGTGTCCATCTGCTCATGAAGTCTCACCATTAATAAGAGGTCTTCTGTGTGTTGAGCCCAGTAGATGACTGGTTGGACTGTGGGGAATACAAAATTAACAAAATTATTCAAATTTGTCATTAAGCTCCTTTCTCTTTACTTGGAAGATCAAATAATCCTAGTTACGCTTGATGTCTTGAGCGACGTGTTTCACTATAATCTCAGTATCAATTGAAGTCTTTGGGTAGTACTCATCAATCAAGTACTCACTAGTTTTGAAGAAGTTCTTTTTCAGCACTAGCTCCAAGCACTGAGATGAAAACTTATAATAATTTGTAGAATTATTTTGCTGATACAAATAATGAAGAAATTATAAATTTCTCTTGATGGGCTTTCTTAACGTTTTCAAGTGCTTCCAAGTCAGACTTTAAATGAGCAAGATTTGCAGTACAATCATAAAAAGCTGCTTGAGTAAATGCAATTAACAATGTAGATGCAGCTAACACGTATTGTGTGAACTTAGACATTTTTTAGATTAAAACTTTTAACTATAATACTTTAAATTTAAAGCTTAAAACTTAAAAATATGTTTGATAATGCTTATTATAATTTAATAATTATTAATTTTGCACTTGATTAATTTAATGAACGATCCTCTTGGCGGTAGCAGCAAGCGTGTAGTTAGTTACTTCTACGATGATGATATTGGAAACTACCAATACAATCAGGGACATCCTATGAAGCCTTTCCGTGTCCGCATGACTGATGAAATGATACGCTCTTATGGCATGGACAAATAAATGAAGAGAATGGAAGTGGAGCCTGAATTTATTGAAAATGTAGACTTCACTGTATATCATTCTGATGATTATGTAGATGTCCTCAAGAATCTTACTCTTGACAACAGAGACCTCTACGCTGATTAGATAAATAGATGTATGATTATTCTTTATTACTAGCCAATTTATTTAGTTAACTTTGGTGAGGACTGCCCAATATTTGATGGAATGTATGACTATTGCTAGATTTATACTGCAGGGAGTTTAAGAGCTGCATCATGGGTGGCTTAGGGAAACTCAGATATTGGCATTAACTGGGCTGGAGGACTCCATCATGCTAAGAAAATGGAAGCTTCAGGTTTCTGCTATGTCAACGATTGTGTTATGGCAATATTGGAATTCCTAAAAACCTATGAGAGAGTCTTATATATCGATATTGACTGTCATCATGGTGATGGAGTAGAAGAAGCTTTCTTTACAACAAATAGAGTTATGACTGCATCATTCCATAAGTTCGGAGATTATTTCCCAGGGACTGGAGCAATTGATGACATTGGTGCTGGGCCTGGAAAGCATTAAATATTATAGATAATTACTCTCATTGTTTTATATGGGATTTAAATTTACTCAATGAACTTTCCTTTGAGTGAAGGAGTTGATGATTTTACTTTCGAATAAGCTTTCAAGCCAGTTATGAAGGAAATCATGGATAGATTTAAGCCTTAGGCAATTGTCCACTAGTGCGGAACAGACTCACTTTCAGGTGACAGACTGGGTCTCTTCAATCTCTCAGTTAAAGGCCATGGTGCGACAGTCGAATATATGAGATCTTTTGGAATACCTATGATTCTTGTTGGAGGTGGAGGCTATTCTCTCAGAAATGTTGCAAGATGCTGGACTTACGAAACCTCGGTAGCCCTAGGCATAGAAATCGATAACAATATACCTCATCATGAGTATTCAAGCTATTTCCAACCAGACAGCAAGATTGTTGTACCAGTGAGCAATATGGAGAATAATAACTCAAGAGAGTCAATTGAGAAATCTACTCAAGAAATCCTTTAGAATTTAAAGAACGTTTAAGCTGTCAATGTAGATCATTCTTATTACAGGAACTAGTAGGGACATGCTCCACATCACTTGGCCTTTGATGAGAGTGAAAACAGACAAATTAAAGAAGATAAGAATAAAGATACTACACCAGACAACTAATGAGAGTATTGATTCAGGAATACCATTTATAGATACAAAGCTCATTCAAACTTTATCATATTCAAATTCTCTATTTATTTTAATTTGCTAGATTTTGTCAACTTACTTTGATATTTCTCTTGTTGATTGGTATAAAATTCTCCACAAAATAAGCTTAAGCTGTGAAATTAAAATCTCTTTTTAATATATCTATTAAATGGTAAAGAAAAACGTCGGCCGTTCTTTTGGAACAGAACATAAAGGTAAGAATATCTTCCCTAAAATTATTTATTTAAACTTACTCTTATAGATGCATTGAAAGCTAAAGCTGAACAAGATGCAAGACTTAACTCTCCAGGACCAGCTGGGTATGGGGAATAAGATGCTAACAAGACAAGACATAAAAATCCAGAATGGATGTAAGTAACAATTCTAGAAGATAGAATCTCATAGATATCAGACATTAGTCACTCAAGAGATTAAATATAAATTTTCATCATTTCAAATTTATTTGATCATTAAAACAACTTCTTAGTTTCCCAAAATCAAACAGACCCAACCCTAAGAAGGATCAACCGGGACCAGGAGCTTACGAGCCAAATAAAAGTGTAAGTAGATCATACCCGCAATAATTTCTTACATTCAAATTAAAATAAAAAAAATAGATGATTTAATTTTGATCTATAGACTATGAGTAATGCTAATGTCATTATTGGTGGTAAGACAGAAAATGATAAAATGTTCAGTATCAAAGAAGTTGACTAACCAGGATCCTTTCTAATATAATTTATATAATTATTATAGACATTTTAGGACCAGGTGCTTATGAATAAAAGATTATTAAAGAAAATACTCCACAATACACGTACGAATAATTTCATAAACTTATTTCATTCTTATAGATTTGGATCTAAGCACAAGGCTTAAAATAATAAATTTAAAGTTTAATTTATTAATTTAACATTATATGTGAAAGATGTTCCAGGCCCAGGATCTTACGAAGCGAAGTAATCGGTATCAGTAAGATCAGGTGCTTTTGGTACTTAGAAAAGAGACACAATTAAATAAATTGCTTCAAACACCGACAACTTGTAGATGCCAGGACCAGGAGCATATGGAAATGATGGGGGAATGGGATCAAAGTCTAAGAGAGGAAATTAATCAGTAGCATACGATGGAGCTGCCACTAGAGGCTTGTCAACTCTGAATAAAGAGCAATTGAATAATCCAGGACTTTATGTAAAATATAATATTAACATTATTAATCATATGACCTGGCATGTATTAAGCTAATTCCAACTTTTTAAAATCTAAAACTCCAACAATTGGCTTCGGTACATAAAAAAGACCAAATCATTTAGTCAAAAATTAGGGATTTTATCTCTTAAGTCAATTAATTTCTTTTAATATATTGGATTTTTATACCTCTATTAAATTAAGAAGCCCCAGGTCCAGGAAATTACAATGTTGATTCTAGAAAAGATGCTGGATTTAAAATGGGTTAAAAACTAAATACTAGGCTGAATGAAAATCCAGGCCCAGGATCTTATGAACCTTCATCCAATCAAGCAAGAACAGGATCCCAAACATAGTTTAAATTTATATAGTAATTATTATTTATTACATTCAGAATGAGTTAATCAGCAAGAAAATCTGAATTTCTTACTAATAGGTCAACATCTGACTTGCCAGGCCCTGGTAACTACAACTAAGGCTATAAAGAATTTGGAAGAGGCGTACCTTCAGTGAAAATTGGAATTAAAACAAAAGACTTATCAAAATTAGATGTTCCAGGCCCAGGTTCTTATGATACAAAAAATAGCTAAGTTAAGCCATAAACTTCTCAATCTATAAGATTCAACAATTCAATACGTCAAGACATAGTAAGAAAGGAAGACTTAGAGAAGCCTGGTCCAGGAAATTATAATCAAAAATCAGCTTTTGCAGGAGAAAAAGGATTCACTATGGGAGCTAAAAAACAGCCTAAGTATAGCGATGTACCAGGTCCAGGTTCATATGACACAAAGAATGATTTAACTAAAGCAGGATAGTAATCTTAAAGAATAGCTACTACTAAGCGTAAAACCTTTATGGAGGAGGCTCCAAACGATTTACCAGGTCCAGGAAATTATGACTAGGGTTCAGCTTTTGCAAACAGCAAAGGATTCACTATTGGTGCAAAGAAAGATCAAAAGTACAGCGATGTTCCAGGACCAGGTTCATACAATGCTTAATTATATTATTTATTGTATAAAGCTAAGGACGAATTAACAAAGTATGGAGGCTAATCTCAAAGGATTGCAACAACAAAAAGAAAGACATTCATGGAAGAAGTTCCTAATGAAATGCCAGGCCCTGGTAATTACGACTAAGGCTCAACCTTTTAAAATGGCAAAGGTTTCAAAATAGGAACAAGATAAGACCCTAAGTTTAGTGATGTTCCAGGTCCTGGTTCTTATGATACAAAGAATGATTTAACTAAAGCAGGTCAGCAATCTTAAAGAATTGCAACAACTGAGCGAAAAACTTTTATGCAAGATGCTCCAAATGATATGCCAGGTCCAGGCAATTATGATTAAGGTTCAACTTTTCAAAATGGGAAAGGATTCAAAATTGGTACAAGATAAGACCCTAAATATAGTGATGTGCCAGGTCCAGGTAGCTATGATGTTAAAGATGATGCAGTTAAATCTGGTGCTATGTCTCAAAGACTCACTAGCGCCAAAAGAACCACATTTATGGAGGAGGCTCCAAATGATTTACCAGGCCCAGGAAATTATGATTAATAATCAGCATTCTAAAACAGCAAAGGTTTTACAATTGGTATGAGAAAAGACCCTAAATATAGTGATGTGCCAGGTCCAGGTAGTTATGACGTCAAAGATGAGGTAATTAAATCAGGTTAAATGTCGTAAAGACTTACAAGTGCAAAGAGAACTACTTTTATGGAAGATGCCCCTAATGACTTGCCAGGACCAGGGAACTATGATTAAGGATCCACCTTTGGAAATGGAAAGGCCTTTACAATTTAAGGGAGACCAGATCCGAAGTACAATGTTTAAATAAAGCATTTACTATTTTATATGATATTCCAGGTCCAGGAACTTACAACAACGAGAAGTAAGATATCTTAAGACCAGGTCAGCATAGTCAAAGATTAGCAAGTGGTAAAAGAACTACTTTTGCTCAAGAGATCAACGATCAAAATCCAGGACCAGGTGGTTATATGTTAGGATCAACTTTGGATAGTAAGGGTTTCACTATCTAAGGAAAGCATCCATATAAATAAGATGAATACCCTGGACCAGGTCACTATGATCCTTATGATGAAGACAATATTCCAGTGCCAAAGAATATCTCTTCACCTAACAAATTAAGCAACTTTGCACAGCAATAAATGAGTCAAGGTAGACCAGATGGAAAGAGCTCCTCATAGAGATCACCAAATCAAAGCGTGAGATAAACAAACAATGGCTCAATTTTATCGAATGGCAAATCTTAAAACTTAAACTCTGACTTAAAGGTCAAAATGAATGCTGGTGCATCAACTGGCTCCTAATAAAATCTTGCAAAACTCTCAGGTTAAGTTTAAGTATCAAGCTAGAAAAGCCTAAATAAAATCAGCAGCGTTAAGTACTAATAAGACCAAGAAGATGGAGGGTATAACAATGCAGGTGTTTCAACTGGAACTATTTCAGCTCAGAGAACTATAACAGTTTAGAAATAAGTCTCTGTGAAACAAGAAGTATATTACTAAGAAACACGACAAGTTCATCAATACTAAGAAGAATATTATGAGGAAGAAGAAGATCAACAGTGAAATAATCAATGAATCATAAAAAGGTTTGATTGATATTTATAATTTTGTATTTTGATTAGAAAAGCACAAAAGATAGCGTTTTCATAGAACAATCATGAATGTTTAAATTTAAAGGCTTCCTACACCTTCTATTACTCTTTTTAAACTATTAATTCAAAAGTAAATTTTATTAAGGGAAATAATAAAAATAAATCAAATCCAATTTAAAAATGGTTAAAGTTTTATTAAATCATATTCATCTAAACCCTTTTTAAATAAAAATATTAAATTTGATGACGAATCATGTTCTTAGCTTTTTATGCGAGAAATATTTTGATAAATTCGAGAGAAATTATGAAAAACTAATTCATAGTTAATTAAATATCTGAAAAATAATATATTTAAATTTATTGAACTTTATAAGACTAATTTTATTTCATTGTATTTTCAAATTCTCTATATCATTTTTCCTTTTGTTTTAATAAAACAATTTAAATATAAACTTTTAAAGGCTTGTCTAATTATTGAAGCATTAATTAAATTTATTTACTAACCAATTGTAAATTATAAACTAATTTCAAACTAAAAACCAACATACTCTATTTTCAACAATGCTAAGCTAAGACAGACACATTTTGGATTACTTACTCTAAGATTTTGACCATAATTAAAACCTCAATATCCCCATACAATTATTATTAATATTACTCTATTTTTTATTTATGATTAGATTATTTTTTTAAATAATAATTATAAGTTTAGTTAATAGCAAGTAATTTAAAAAAACTAAATTTTAGATAAAAAATTGATATTGATACATAATACTCTTTATAAAAGTAACCATATTCTACAATATTTTTGATTCACAAATATACTAAATGTTTAAATTTTAGCAGGTTCAAAAATAAATTACTTTCTTACTTGAAATTTAATCTGACTATTGAATAGGAATATTATAGTTAAGTTAATTTAATTTTATTAGTATTAATTTTATTACTTATTTTTCTCACAATTTTAAATTACATCTCTAGATTCTCAAATAATGCAATAATATGTTTTACTAAGTTAAATTAGATTAAATTAAATTTCCTTAATTGCTTATAAAAATAATCCCTATAAATTTAATAATGGAAAAACAAGGTTTTGAATGAAGCTCCTTAAAATTAAGATAAACTTTAGGCCATAAAGAAACCAAGGAAAGGACCTCTTGTAAAGAAAATCAAGAAACCATCAATTCCAGATCCTTATTAGACAATGAAACAACTTGATAAAATGCATATTAATATGCCTACTTATGACGAAGATCCTATTGAGGATTTCAATGAAAATGGTAGTATGCAGGAGAATCATAAGAGCAATGGCTCTTTAAAAAGAGAAGATTTATCAAGAGATTTGGAATAAGATCACTTAGATGAGTTGGAAGATGAGAAAAGTGGCAGCTACAATTATCAGTCAAACTTCCAAGAGGATGAATATATGATTGAAAATCTCAGTCAACAAATACAACAACTTCTTAACGAAGAAGATGATGATGCTAATAGATAGAACTTATTTGAAACGCATTCTTAAGAAATCAGGGAGATAGCTGAAAAAGAGAGATTAAAAATGCTTGAAGAATAGAAAGTGAACTCAAGTGAAAATTAGGTATAACCAAATTAAAACGACGCTACATCAATAATTTAATAGTCACTGCGCAAGAAAGGGAAATGTCCCGAAGATATTCAACAAAGAATATTTTAGATTAGTAAAGGGTCTGAATACCAAAAATAAGAAGAAAAACGAAACATATAGGTTAAGGAGAAGCTGGAGAAATATTTAGCAAAGATTAATAGAATGTCCAATAATGCAGATTCTTGGAACTAATTAGAGGTAGGTATAAAATACTCAAAATTCCCATTAAAGCTATAAAGTTCAAATAAAAGGACTACTTTTTATTGGGAGCAACACATATTTGTAAAATGTTTTATATTTGTAATTTTTAAAATAATTGAAACAGCTCGAGGTGAAACGCAGGATTTAAAAGCATCGAACTGAATTGGTAACTGAACGTACATGGATCCACATCGATATGGACATGTTTTATGCAGCTGTAAGAAATTTCCAATAAATTTTACCGTCAACTATAGATCGAGATCCGAGATAATCTAACATTAGCAGACAAGCCAGTTGCAGTCGGAGAAATGAACATGATTCAAACTGCAAGTTATGTAGCCAGAGAATACGGAGTGACTAGTGGCCTTCCAGGTTTTATTGGGAAAAGGTTATGCAAGGATTTGATCTTTGTTAAGCCAGACAAAGAAAAATATCAGAAAGAATATGCAGAGATCAAGAAGTTACTATAGGATTTCGATCCTTTGCTAGAATGCCCATCACCAGATGAATTCTTGCTTGATGTTACGTAGTACATTAAAACTTATAACCTCGATGATGACTTGGGAAGAATATTCCTTGGCGATAAAATAAGGAAACTTATTCTTTAGAAAACTCAACTCACAGCATCATGTGGAGTAGCATGTAATAAACTTCTTGCAAAAATATGCTCAGACTTCAATAAACCAGATGGACTTACATTTCTACAATTAAATGCAGTTGAAATCTCAAAGTTCATGGACAATTTACCAATTAAGAAGCTGTAAGGTATTGGAAAAGTCACTGAAATGATCATGAATCATATTAATATTTAATTTTACTATTTTTAAAGAAAAATTTAAGTCCAATATTTATTGTTGTATAAAAATTGTGAATGGTCTTGGAATCTTCAATTGCAAGGATATAGTTGTAAAAGCGCGAGAGATCTACATAAATTTCACTGAAAATGTGTTTGACTTCTTAGTAAAGTATGTAACCATAACTTTTAAACTTTATTTAGGTCTGCTCTTGGAATAGGTAAGAACTTGCATGATGAGCAAACTCAAATAAAGAAAAGTTTGAGTGTGGCAGAATCTTTCAAAAACATCAACGATTATGAGTTGTTAAAAAATAAAGTGATCGAACTTGCCAAAGAATTAGCATAGAAATGTGTTGCTGAATAGTTGCTTGGAAGGACGCTTACTATGGAATATAAGACTAAAAATTTGTTAACTAAATAGGCCCCTTCCCCTTTATATAGGTTTTTAATAAATTTAATTAAAGCTAAAACTAAAAAATACAGATCGGATTAATTTAATAAAGTAATGGTTTTAAAATTTAAATGAAAAAAATATTTTACTTGAAAATGAAGGGTGTTAAATAAATAGAAGTACACTTCAAATATACAGCCATACAGACAATATTCCTCAAGCATTTATACCGACAATGAAGAAGAGCTAGTTAACGTCTCATTGAAGCTCTTTCATTAAATTTGGCCAATCGATGGAGGGATGAGAATGATAGGATTGAAGTTAATTAACTTGATGCACAAGGAAACTGGCCAAATTTCAGAGAAAGTTATCATTGGATTTAGAAAACCCTGTTGGAATCAAATGAAACCAATGGATTAAAATTTAAATAGAGGGTACGGCTAGTATGGAAATTATGGGAACCAATATTAAAACTAGTATTAAAACTAATACTAAATGAAGTCTGGATGCTACAATAATTACAATCAAACTATTCAGCCACTAAAAGCTGAAGTACCAAAGACTCTGTCTGCTGAAAACAATCAGCCATTAAGTGGAGACCAATAAAACCAAACTCCCACTTCAGATTAAGCAAATTTGCAATAAAATTCGGCAGAGGATCAATAATTGGAACAAAATTCTACAAAATCATGTCCAAACTTAAGATCAAGTTCCCTTCCAATTTTTCAAAATCAATATCACTCTATGCGCAGATTTATACCTAGAGAGAAGTTCTTTAAGAATCGAAAAATAGATCAGTAGAATAAAAAGAAGCAGCAAAACAGCATTCTTGAATTTATAGATAGTGACTATAATCAAATCTACCAAAAACAAAAAGAGCAGTATAATTTACAGTTATAGTAGTAGGAATAGATACAATAAGCCTATTAATAGTAGCTATATAGACAAAGACTAAATAGTATGAATCCTTAAACTAATGGAAATGGTAAAACTGGATACTAACCATATTAGAAAACTGAATATTCTTACCCGAATCAAACCCCTAATAAGAGAAAGATTTATAAGTAAAAAATTATATTATGGGGTATTCACATTAAATTTTATTTTTAAATATAACAAAATTTTTATTCTTTAAATATTATTGATACTTAGATATAAGATTCCTGACAAAGTAAAGTGATATTTTAATTACATTTGTATCATTACATATCTTATTTATGAAAACAAATGAAAATTATCAACATTTATATATAAAAAATTTAGTATAACTTCAGTTTATTTCCTTTGTATTTACTCATAAAGTTTTTTCATAATACCTAAATTGAAAGTATACACAGAGAAATTAAATATAAATAAAAGCAATGATATATTTATAAAGTTTTAAATAGACTTCCAAGACTGTACTATTGATATAATGAGATTATAACTTTTTATTTTCTAAAATAGAGAGATAAGAGATGATTAATTTAATAAAAAATAAGTATTTCAATAATTTTTTCCTATAATTTATTTATGAGTGCAATCATGAATATGTAAATCCGCAAAATAAGTTACATTATAGAATTAAATATAATTAAGTAATTATAAAAATATCTGAATCTATCTATGGCTAGTTTGATAAATTAAACAACATCACCTTAATCTGGAATGAAGCAATAAAATCCAAATAAATTATTGAAACAAAGTAATAATAAATTTAGTGAAATCAAACTGCCAAACATTAAAGCTAATTAGACCAAGAAAACTATAAATCAAAATTCAAAATTGAATAATGATTCAAATGGATCATATGGAAGAAGAGACTTTGGCGCAAATTTAAAATGTAAGTAAAAAAATGTTTAAAAGAAAGTCATCTCTGAATTTATAAATAAACACCCTTCAGAGTAATTAAATACAAAAATATAACTTTGCTATTTTGTTAAGAGCCTATTAAGACTTCTTTATTATATTTGATTAAAATCCAACTATTTAAATATAGTGAGAGGAAATAATGAGATAGGGCCAGCTCCTGGATCATACAATAAACCTATGGAATTTATTAAAGCTGATTTATTATATTAAAAATTGTTTATCCCATCGATATTTGATAAGAAGAGAAACTCCAATCCATCATTTGCAAACTCCCCTCGAGATTAATCTTACAACAGAACTTTTTACGGAAAACCAAATGTATTACAAAATCCTGGGCCAGGTACTTATTTTGATCACACACCCTCTCCTATATCACCTTTCAAGAATTCGAATAGTAAGCAGCAGTCTAATAATATATAGTTATATAATATGTTTAATTACCACTTCAACTTTTAAGATACTACTAATTCGTCATTTGTGAATCCACCTTAATATACCTTGCACAGCCGCACAAAATTCTTGGATTTTTTTAATCATTAAAACGCTCATTAAAGTACAACTGGCCAGAGTTTCTTACCTGGTCCAGGGCCATAGAGCTATACTCCAAGGGATGGTTTCCTAGATCAAGCTGGAAGTATTATCAATATTTATTAATGTAATTTATTCCAAAGTTTTGTGAACTCAAAGTATAAGAATGAAGGGAACACAAAATTCATGAAAGTTTCTTAAAGCTTGTAAGGTCAGAGATTTCCCATCATAAGTTAAAAACTTCAAGATTAGCCATCACCTTAAGAATATTAAGTTGAAAAATTGACCAGAACAAATGCTGTTGGTAGATATTCTGACTCTAAATTTAAGAATAGTGGAGCTGCTAAATTTAGTGGAATTAGCTATCAGCAAACTAATTAGATATCAAACAGTAATTCCTTCATAAAGCAATGAAATTAAAAAGATATGCCTATAAAATCTATCTTTGATAGTTGAAAATATCTCATTATTATTGAAGCAAGTATTTTAAAAGAATGACATTAATTGTAATTTCTTAATAATCTTAACATTATAAATAATAATTTATGTTATTTTAATAATTATTTCAGACTCCTCTCTTCTTTGGAGGAGGTATCTATGATTTAATTTCCTCTTACTTGCCCTTGTTAACGCTTTTATTTAAATCTTGCCTTTATGGTTGTGCTTGTTGTTAAGCACCTTTCTATCCGCCTTTAATCGGTTCTTCGATCTTTCCACCTTTGCCTTTCTTATCAGGAGAATTGCCCAAGTCTTTTTGAGATAGTTAAGTATTAAGAGTTTTGCCCCCTGCCGCTCCTTTCTTGTTTGAACTTGCTGATTGCTGCCTGGTTCTTGACTTTTCTTCTTCTTATTTGCCACTCTTGCCTCCTTTAGCAGCTGTTGCATTTTTCTCAAGAATTTTACCAGAGGATTAACTTCTATTCATACCTTTAGCATCACCAGCTTTACCTCCCTTGTTACTTTTGGTATCCTCATCTCTGTTATTCTTAGATTTCCCTCTATCGTCTTTAGGATCAATTGTAACTTTCTTTGCACTTTTAGCTCTCTTAGGATCATCTTTAGCATTATTTCCACCTTTAAGAGCTCCTCTACTTTTTGTTCTGCCTCTAGCATCCTCCTCACTATCATCATCTATATATTTACCTTTAGCTCCTTTCACTCCTTTTTTGCCCTTGGCTGCTTTACTACCGCCTTTGGTTGATACTGGAGATTCTGACCTTCTGCTTTTAGGTCCAGCCCCCTTCTTTCCCTTTGTTGCTTTACCATTTTTACCTGATTTTGTAGATAGTGGACTATCTCCTCTTTGACTCTTAGCCCCTCCTTTACCTGGTTTACCACCTTTCTTTCCTTTATCTTTAGGATCAGGCTTGCCTCCCTTGGCACTCTTAGATCTAGCTCTGGCTCCACCCTTTTTACTACCATTAACTGGATAATCATCGTCAGAATCATCCCCTCTCTGAGATTTAGTTCCACCCTTTTTGCCACTCTTCCCTCCTTTTATGCTCTTTGATCTAGCTCCACGCTTTGGTGATTGATATGAATCAGCAATACACTTATATAAATATAATGGATTTTATTAGGATCATTGAATCATCTGATTCCTCAGCACTATGAGCGCGTCTACTCGCCAGAGAAGTCTTTATTCTGTGCTTTTCTCTTTCTTATAAGCGACGGTTTCTCTATTCCCATTCAATCTTTTACCTTTAATGATGTTTGAATAAAACTTCTAGAATTATAAAATTTCTTAGTGAACATTTAATGAGAAAATCTCCAATTGCTTTTGTATAATAAATCTACTTCACTTACTTTCTTTTATGAACTTTGGATATAAAGAAACTAGCATACTCGAAAATATCTCCATTCAGTTTCAATTTTGGCAAGCCATTTCGCATTATATAAATTTATCACACATATAATTCTTATTAATAAACTTAATTAGTTTTATATCTTCAAGTAGTTGATCATAAGCTTCTAAAATGCCAGAGTTCTTAATGGCTTTCTTGCCTCTCTACAAATCTTTCTCCTTCTCATATAATTCCAATTGATCCTTGAGTTATTTCTCACGTTCCTACTCCAGACGTTCCTTGAGGAATTTCTCTTCTTTTTCTTTTTACTTTTGGTCTACACCTACTAGCAGTGACATTTATTTATTATCTGAGTTAATTATTAAAATTTAATAAAAAGTTATAATTAGAGATTGATGAAAATTCAGAGAGAGTGTTATTGAAGGGATATATAAATCATAAAAATTAACTCATTCATGGAAGTAGCAAATTCCCAAAACCTTTTGCCAAGGTATTAACAAAAGGTTAAGCTAAATCTGGTCTTGTCGATTTAAGTGTGCTCGACATAATTAATTTTAAGTACATTACACTTAAAATATAAGATAAATATATGTAGGTTTTGTATAATCTTGGTCTATTAGTTGACTATAGTCTCAAGCAAGAAATAGCCGCTTCTATCTAACATTTGAGCATACATAAACAATTTCAGTTCATTTCCAATCTGACCACTTGCCATAGTGAATATTTTAGCTTGACCAAGAAGTGCTTCGATATCTGCCACATGGAATACAACATCCTGACGCATAGGCTTTACCATTTTTAATAAAATAAAAAATGAATGCTTTGTAACTTGTTAAGCAAGAGGGAGCTCCATCCAAAGTTATTGGAATCTTTCAGAGTCAATGTCTGGTTATGGAGAAAGTTCTACTGTTGAATTGTTTTAGGCTGGCTTGGCAAAACCAAACATATCGCCATCAAGTCCATCTAATTTAAATATTTCAAAGAGATTTATACATAATTATGAAATATTAATATTGAATGAGTATTAAACTGTAGGTTATTTAGGAGCATTGACTAAGCCCTAACTATAAGCAGGTGTAGAACTAAGCAAATCATTTTAACCCAAGTTTTGGTTTGCTTAAGCAGGTGCTCCCATTACATTTTATTGAATTCCAGTACCAAAGTTATCAAGATCCCCTAGTAAGTCTATTGGCATTGAACTATTGAAAGTTTATTAAGTTGTATTTGCTTGAGATGAAGAACTATCTCCAAAGCCTCCAAGCAAGTCATCTATAGATCCAAGAGTTTATTGCTAATCAGTGGTTTTAGATTTTGAAGCAATTTCTCCATCTTCATCGTCATCTGGAAGATTAACAGTTCTTTCTCTTACTGCTTTAGCCCATCTACCCTTTGAATAGTATTTCTTCTCAACTGCTTGAGCTTGTCTTAATATATTATCCTTTAGGAATCTTTCAGAAGGCTTTTAGTAGACCACTGATAAACTGTTAAACTCCAAGAACAATCTTTCTCTTAACTCTTCATTTTTATCTTCATAAAACTCAGTAATCTTAGTCTGATCTCCTAGAACTACCTTCTCGGCTAAAGCCACATCAGTTTTTAGCAATCTATAGTAGAATACTGCTCTTTACTTCAGATCAGTTTCATTAACACTCTTGATAAGTTATTCTAGAAGTTGACCAAGGATTCTTTGCACTTCTGGTGCTCTCTTGAAGAATAACTTGAATGTTGAAGTTAAGAGAACACTTGATAACTTCACAGAGTTGAATTCTTTTTGTTCTTCAATCATTTTCTCAAGAATATAAGGAGATTCATCTATCATCTCTCCAAATTCTCCAAGAATCCAAGCATAAGCACATTTCCCTTCAACCTCGATAATTTAGTCAAGTTAAATTTTGGATAAAAAGGGTGTGAAATCTTCAATAAAGTTTCTGTACTTTCTCAATACATCCTTCAAGACAATAACAGTCTCAGTAGTAACATAACTGATTCTAAGTGACAAAAAGTTTCTTAATTAAGCAGCAACTGTCTTTGACATTTTACTCAATCTTATAATAATTGTTCCGAAACATTTAATACTTTTCTTTGCGATTTCTGCGTTGACATCAGTAACATACTCACTTAATTCGTTGACAATTTCTTGAATATTGTTTGGACTGGCAACATAAGCAAGGATCTCGAGTTTAAGGTTCTTGATGTAAGAAGGCTCATCATACTTAATAAAAAAGTGCTTGTACTCTGATTCAAAGACCGCACTGGCGCCTTTGACAACCAATAAGTGAATATGCGAGAGTACATTGAAAGAAACTTCATAGCTTTCTGTAGTCTCACTGGATGTCATAAGAGTAATAAGTGGTGCTTGCAATCTTTCGAATACTTGCTTGCTTAGTATCTCATCATCTTTTGTTAAATGTAGGAATACTTTAACTGCTCCTAAGACGACTGATGAACTGGCATGCTTGAATCTGTCTTCTAAAAGATTCATGATATCAAACATTTCTTCTTTAGTTGCAGGGTTATACTTAGCTGTAAGATCAAGAATGATACTTTGACCCCATTCATTGAAATCCTTGATTCTATTGAGCAAGTGAATGACTATTATTATAGCATAATATTATAATTGTTGATCCATTTTATAAAGGTCTCTGAATATCTATTCCACCCTTATTAGCTCTAATTTCGTTTATGGCTTAAATCGCATTTATAACAACTAAAGCATCATGATCTTTAGTTAACTTGTACAAAGTATCAAGAAAATCAGTCTCTATAAGCATAATGAGAAATCTTTGAGTGAATCTTACTTTTGAAATCTTTCTTGTTCATGTGATAGAACTTGATGCATCCAATAATTGCAGTTTTCTTAACATAAGGATCTACATCATTTAGTCCATCTTATATGGCTGTTTGTAGATATTGTGAAACTTCATCAGATCTTAAGGAGCACAAACTTCTAAGAGCGAGTCCTCTGATCTTATGATTCTACTGCTTGCAATCCATCAAGAAAGTATTGATAGCGAGAATGACTAGTTCTTGATTCTACTCTGCATAGTTAATCAAGTACAAATATATCATTTTCTTCATTACGACGTCGTCAGTGCGGGATGCCTTCACCATTTCAGGGTAAAGTCTTGAAACATCAATACCAAGGGTCATATAGGCGATAACCTTTTTAATTACATCTCTGCGCTTGTTCACATCCTTGTCTAAGCTTACAGCTCTCAATAGTCTATATAAAAGAAAGATTTTATCAATTATTTCTGAGTCAGATTTAAATAAAACAAAGAGTATTTTATGCATAAAATAAAAAGTTTCATATAAATTGAATTGCTAAACTTACTGTTTAAGTTCATTTACTTCTCCCTTTTTGTGGTCAACGAAGAATTAAGGAGGAGGTAGGGTGGATGCATTAGCTAACACATTGCTTGGAGCTCCTGTAGTTCCAGCTGGGTTCATTTTTACTAATTAATTATTAAAATTATATGACTCGATATATTCCATTATTATTACACTAAAGTAGTATAAAAATAACACAATATTTAGTTACAAGATTTTATATTTTTATCTAAAAATAACATATTTTCTTTTAAAATGGAAGATTTCTAAACTCCTTAATAAGCCTATAATAATGCTGTTAATGGAATGAATGATAATTCAAATGATTCAAGAAATGGAATGATATTAATGTTTAAATATAATAGATAGCTATTTAAATTTAAATCGTAATTAAAATTTAATTAAAACAATTAAATTATATATAGCAAAAAAAATATAAAAAATAAGTTTACAAAAATTTACTTGAAATTATTCAATTCTTTCAGCATAAAAGAGTAAGGAAAATCTTAAATTTTAATCAAGGATTATTATTATTTTATTTACTTGAAAAACTTTATATTCTCCAATAATCTAAAATTAATTACAAAGTTAACCAACAACCCAAAAGAAAATTAGAAGTTACTCAGACAATAACTCAATTTTTTTATTATTATTTTTAAAAGCAAAATTGTATTTAACTTTGAGTTGAATCAAAGTAAATTTGTGTAACTTATATAGGCCTAGACTCCACGATTGAATTCCTTCAACCGCCTCAATTCATTATAGAATAGTAATCTTGTTCGCTAGGGAACTAATGAAACAATTCAATCTATCTCTAATTTCTCACCAACCGATGACTTAAGTCAGCAACCTCAGAACAACAACAAATAATTTTATATAGAGATTTATTATGCACTTTTATCTAAAAATACTCAAATAATTTATAAACATATTGTCATAATTAACAACTTTATTATATTTAAAGGTATAATCTTCTTTATGCTAAAAAATTATTGTTTTTAGATAAATTTTTGACATAAAAATGAGCTAAATATAACTAGGCTTTCTTAAAGAATAGAGCTATATATAAAAATAGATTAGCGTCTAATATATATGCAAGTTTTATTAATTTTTTCCGTATGTATTTATAATTAAAAGTAATGGATATCTTTAGTTATTAGTTATTTCTTAGTACTCTGATTGTTTATAGAATTCCAATTTTTGAAGATATATATTTATATTTTATACTCTTACCAACAACAGGACTCAAATTTATTTCGATGTAAACCCTGGATTACCATAGTTATAACCGCAATCTCCATCTATTAGAGAATAATAAAATCAAAATAACATAAATAACTTGATCTAGAGGCAGTTGACTTCACAATCCCAATCAAGTCTAAACAAAACTTAAAATTCAGCAATCTATCAAACTTTCAGACAGTAACCAAATAATGTACTAGGTTTAGTGAAAGATAACAGCAATATGAACCATACAATGGATTAATTTTTAAAATTAACATCTCCAAAGAATCAAAGGATTGAAGAACAAGGAAATTAATTCATGGATACTACTTAAACTAATTTGTTAGGTAAAAGTCCAGCTAAAATTCTAAATGATACATCATCGGAAATGATGAGTTATAAATAGCTAATTGGCAAATCAAAAAACACAGGGAAACATTCTCATATTCCTTCTAATATTCATAAGGAATTAAATTAAATAAGTGATTTTATAAAAGGAATCAATTATAGTACATTTAATCAAATAAATTGAGATAAAAATCTGATATTAAAGTATAATTGTTTAGGGCTGTTGTTTTAGTAAATCAATAATGTCTAATATAGTAATATATAAAAGAATAAAAAAAGCAAGTATATATTCCTTCAATTTGTACTAAGTTTACGAAAGAATGGAAAGATAATACAAATAGAATTCTTTCCTACAAAATACAATACACTTATATGAATCCATTGTTAATAACTTTTTAGTTTTAATAACACATGATTAGTAGCTTGACTAGCAATAATATAGACTTAAGTACGAGAATATTCTATGACGACTTGAAAGATCCATATGTAGTAAAATAACTTGAAAATTAAAGATCCAATCAAAATATTGATGGATCCTAACGTTAAAGATAAGTAGTAAAAGTAGACGATATAAAAAAGAAAAATCTCTAATATCATTTTGAAACTGATGATAATCCCGATAGATATCTCACTTTGAAAACAAAGAGAAAGAAAGATAAAATTGCCTTAAATAAAGACATACTAGATGATCCATAGAGACAGAGAGCCAAATAAATCCTTGAAAAAGCTATTATTGACAATCGATATATAATAACTCCTTAAGAATTTGATCACTTAACAGAACTAGAGTAAGATCTGTACTACAGTGACAGTTTATATCTAGTTAAGCAGCCAGAAATGGCTGAAAGATTAACTTGTGGTCTATATATGGTACCCACTGTCTATAAAGTACTAAAAAAGCTTACATTTGAAGCTTTAGAGTAGATTAAGAACAAGCAATTTAATTACCAATTGCTGGAATTTAAAGAGTAGTCAGATGCAGGCTAGAGATGTTTGCTTTTGTCAGGCATGAAATAATTCAAATCAAATATCACCTCATTTATAAGCCCTGAAGTAATAGCATCAATTTAGAAAACGAAAACTTCTTGCAGTCCTTTATTTGGAGGCAATAGTTATGCAGAATTGAATGTAACAATAGATTCTACCATGAAAAAAGAGTGGAAAGATAAGATTCAAGAAAATTTAAGAAAGCTTTAAGATATATAGAGGAACACACATATTTAATCTTATAAAAATGCTGACGTTTAGTACAACGTAAATCTAAATCAAACTTTAGACCCCTAAGTAATCTTGAAGTAATATTTGAATGTAGAAGGAACTTACTCAGGATTTATAGAAATAAATAAAAGGCCCTATTTTAAGGGAACAGCAGTCTTAGGTCCTATAAATCAGCCACCAAAGTATGAAATTACTTTTCCTTCAAGCTCTACCCATTCTACTTTTGGAAGTGTTTTCGCTCCTTTACATTTTTAAATTAGAGATTTAAGAACCACAGGCCGCTGTATAGGACTTATTAGAAAATAATCAATTGATTTTTTGACAGATTTTTGTTCTAATGCAACTGCTTATTATATTGAGTTCCCAAGAAGCTCTTCGCCTATGGATAAATTATTAATTTTAAGTGCTGTCCAAATGATTGATCAAACTTTCTTTAATAAAAGAATGCCTGTAAGTAGTTGTAAAGGTATGCTATGTTGTTTATTACCCTGTTGCTTTTGAAATTTAAAGAATATGATTAATAAAACTTTTCATATTATTACTCTTTCAATTAAAGATGTAAACAAATATGTAGATCAAATCAGTTTACGCACAATTAAAGATTAAACAAGTTTATATAATTATTAGAAATTTTATTAGAAGCACAACTTGAAAAATTTTACCACTTATGGGTTGCAGTTAGTCAGGAAACATAGTAATATCAGAAAAATCGCCATTAACAAATGGCAAAGTAAAAGTTTAGAATGGAGACTACTTCTTAGATGTAAAGCGGTATAGTGACATTATATTTTCTTATGAAATTATGCTTTTATATACAAATTGTATGAAAAACCATAAAAAGGATTTGAGTGCTTCTTTCTAAATCAATTGCAGAAATAAGAAGATAGTTGCAAGAAGAGATTTTCTGCTGGGATAAAGAAGCATAAAAATTCAAAATAATCCAAGAGAATTTCAAATCACGATGACAGAAATGCTTAAAATTCGATGGCCAAGACTAATGATTAGACTTTGATCAATCAGTCAGGACTTCAAAATGCTTTTTAATTAAATTTTCAAAAAATTATAATGATGAATTTTTATAAGTATATCAATAATTAAAGTTGAAAAACTCTTAAATCTATCTAAATGGGGATCTCAAGTTTTCACCACTGCTTATTAACCAAGAGAGTAAACTCTATCCTAAATCCCAAAATAACCTCAACTTCGAAGATTCTTTAAATTTTATAAATATCTAAAATCTAAATATTAAAAAGATTTACAGAAGAAAATAGATTTAAAATACAAAGTCAAAAGGATTTCATCCAGGAATGATCAAAATTAATTTGAAATTAATCGTAACATACAACCTTCACATTAAAATTCTGTGGCAAACTAAGATTTTATGTAAGATTGCGATATAGATAATTCAAAAACATATCTTTATATACTTTAAGTATTAAATTTTAAAAGGGTTTGGAATGATATTTAAAATTCAACATCAACATAAATTGTTCAAAATTTGCTTAATTATGATTAATCTGACATTTCTTAATTTCTTCCATCCAATTCTCAAAATCTGAAAATACAAAGCCTTGAATTTATTTATTTTTAATATTGTTAAATTATATTTGCATCATAAAATCACAAAAAATATGAATTAAATTCAATTATAAACCCAATTATCTCCTAATGCAAAATTAGACTATTCTGACTTAAATAAATAATAAATTTACCAATTTCATACTAAACTTTTTTCATTAAAAAACCTTTATGAGTATATTAATAATTAATTGATTGCTCTGGAATTAGAAAACGGATTTAAAATATTATAAATTATTAATTTATAAATTAATTAATTTCCTTAATTAAAATATTTACATGAAATAAATTATTTTTTTATTATTAAAATTACAATTTTAATTGAAAATGAAAGTCACCTCAATAACCAGAGTGACACCCAACAATCTTTAAATATATAATAAAATGAGAAAGTGGTATAAAATGATTTCGATATAAATAATAACTTACTGTAAGTTTTATTTCAATTTTTAGGGGGGAGTATCCTGCAGCCCCTGAAGTTTCCCGTTCCCTACGGAAGTTTCCTCCCCCAACCTTTATATTTATATTATATATTAACCCTATATAAAAACATTTTAATATAATTTCAAGGTTTATATTTTTCAATTGCCTCATTATATATTATAAAATATGTTGCACTAATTTTTTTAATTAATAATATATGTTACTTTGAAAAAATAATTAAAATTTTTATCATTATAAAAAATAGTGAATGTTAAAATATGAATTATGATAAAGATTTTGACAAATTTATAAAATATATATTTTTATGTATGGGGCAGGAAACTTCCCCCTTAGGTACATATACAATTTCGGGGGTAGAAAACTTCTTCCCCCCCAATCTATTTATCTATATAATAAAGTTTAAGAACCCATTATACCTGTTTCTTAAGATACTCAGAAATTGTCTTGGTTTTAATAATAATAATAAACTCCAACCAATTTGATATATGGTGATTAAAATAGTATTGAGAATAAAGAAAATTATTAATCTTAATTTCATGAGATTAATAAGCTTTATTAATTGAAGACTAGAGCTTAGCCTGGAATTTATGGTGCAGTAGATTAATTTCATTTTTTTAAAAATATATTAAATTAATAAAAGATGAAAAAATCTCAAATGATTTGATGACGTCTATAAGAATATAGTAGCTAGAAAAGTCTATCAGAATTTTTAAATATATAATTATTATTTTGAACAAATAAAAAAATATAATTGTTTTTTAATAAAATCAACAAATAAATTTCAAAGATGTTGAAATATAATTTATTCAAGAATATATGTATAAATTATTTTTAAAAATTTTTTTAAGTTATAAGCATAAATAATTTACTAATTTAAATTTATAAATTTTTATTTTAATTTATTTTTATAAATCTAATATAACTATGATATTTTGATTATTAATAGAAGTTATATTTTCACTGATCATGAATTTACTACACCTAAAAGAGACTCAGAAATTGGAGATGCTTACCTATCAGAAGATGTTGAGAATATATATTAAAATTAAGTTTTAGAAATTTGCTTATATTTTTAGATAGAATATGATAGAAAATGAATTGAAAAATAATATTGTTTATAAAAGATGAAATCATAAATAAAGTAATCTAATTAATTTATTAATTAATGGTTAGTATTAAAGTTGCAAATAGTTATTATCTATTCAATAATTCTATAGATAATTTATATTTAATTAAACTTGCTAAGTTTTATGTATATTTATTGAAATTGATAAATTAATTTAACTAAATTCTTCATATTATCTATGATTAATTTTGGCTTCTATTTTCTAATTTTTCTTCTATATAGTCGATAGTAATCTCAATTTTTATAAATTGCCCATTAGTCTATTAAGATATTATTTAAAATTATATTCAATCATTCAATAATCCAACCAATTAATATAATAATTCTAAGGTATTATGCTTATGAAAGGTTTCTTAGAGAAAAATATTAAATTATTTAAATATTTTAAATTAAAACTTTACATAAGTAGGTGTATCACATAATATTACTGACTTTATCTGATTTAAAGAGGCATATTAATATATAAATTAGTTTAAGAGTAATTTGAATTTTATAGAACTTTAAAAGATGGCTTTCATTATAATTTACGAATTTAAATATAAAGATATTTCTTAATTATTGAACTTAAAAATTAAACGATATTTTATTTAATAATTATAAGAATTGTTCAGAAATAAAAATAATAATTATATTGATTCTTAGAATAAGTATTAAGTAAAAATAATTAATTTATAAGTTAAATATTTTATAAAAAGTAAATTCAATTGATTTTTTGGGTAATATATTTTCTAATTATCTTAAAAAATTATACCTATTATTTGTCGATGTTTGCTCATTTTAAACCTCTAAATTTGTCACCCATTCTGTATCTTAAAAATATAAATTAATTTTTTATAACTATAAATTACAATATATATTTACCAGCCCTTTTATTATTTTGAAAACTAAATTTAATACTTTTGATTTGTAATTAGAAATTATATATAGAGATTATTAATTGCTTTTTAAACAAACAAAAAAATATGTTAATTATTTTATTACATTAAAATTTAAATTAAAACATTAATAATTTTTTAATTCTGATTGAAAGTATTTAAGGTATTTAAAGATTTTATGTAAGTTTAGATTATTGATTCGTATGATAAATATAGTTATTTAATTATTAAAGGTAATTAGATAACGTTGTTAATTTAAAGATAAATAAAATTTGCAATATATTAATTAATTTTTGAAAAATTATAAAGTATTCTAAAACTAAAGTGCTAATTATGGGTTGTTAATCATCCAAGAAAACTTTAATCCATGTGTTTAATTAAAAATATATATTAATTTTAATTATATAAAAAAACATGGTTTATCATTTAAATATTTATAGTAGATAAATCCACGTGAATTAGATAGAAGGAAGCAAAGCCTAAAAACTAAGTTAATGCAGATCGAAATAAGATGAATTAAAATTGCCTCAAATTAAAAGATTGCTAACTCCAAAAGTTACACAGAATAAACCTAATTATAAATTTGCAAACTATTAAGATTACACTATATCTATTTATGAATTATTATAATATCAAGTTAGGCTATAAGTTAAACAGCCAGAGGAGAGAAATTAAACATCGATATATAAATCAATAAAATTGTGGAATTTAAATAATAACTATTAATATATTTAAATTTGATCTAATGCATATAAAGAGAGGTAAAAAGTAAAAATATTACTAAGCAAAATAATAATATTAATTTACTATTATGTAAATTTAATTTTAATTTTTTAATACTTTCAGAAAGATGTATCCTAGAAAAAGCCAGATCTTGGATTTAAATTTATTCGAAAAAATTCAGCTAGTCCAAGTCGTAATATAAAAAACGAAGGAAAATTTATACTTTAACATTCACAATTAATTAATAACCATGATCAAGCTCTTTTTTAAAATAATATATGCTCTGACCAAACCCCCTTCCCCCCTTTATAATTAAATTTTTCAAATTATATGAAAAAGATATTATTATACGTTTAATCATGCGAGATCTTAAAATAATCTTTCCCTGCGAGCAGCTACTTTTCTTTATTTTTTATTTGAATAGTGTCTATGTTTATCGACTTTTATTCATGCATGGTTCTATAGGAAAACATTTCAAATGCAACTTAATTTTGAGTGTCATTAGTGTTATTTCAATATTTATCATTACTATTAAAAGTGTTTTTATTTCTTCCGAAAAGATTAAGAGGGATTATATTATAGAAATGAGATGAAACTTTTTCATGTAAATTAATTAAATTTTAGAAAAACAAAAAGGTAGTGCTAAAATGATAAAGGTAGACCCTAATAACAGAAGTGATTTATATAATTTTTTAAAAAATGAAATTAATTCATTGCTGATTAATGAATGTCTTAACCCATCTTATTGAATTCATTTATTTAAATTGTGAATTTTATATAATAGTTTATGATAAAAATTACTCAAAATGTTATTATTGTTATCATAATATTAAAATCTGAGAAGACAATTTTTTAACAAAAGTTTAATGTTTATCAAAATATTTTAAAGAATTAAGGCGAATGAAGACAATTAAAAAGAAAAATAAATTAAAAAATAAAATTTGTGTAAGTTTATTAATAGATATAATTAAATTAAAATTAATGACACTCAAAATTAAGTTGCATTTGAAATGTTTTCCTATAGAAGCATGTATGAATAAAAGTCGACGAAAATACACGGTATTCAAATAAAAAAATAAATAAAAGTAGCTGTCCGCAGGGAAAGAATTTTTTAAGATAGCGCATGATTAAAGGTATAATAATATGTTTTTCATATAATTTGAAAAATTTAATTATTAAGGGTTGGGGGTCATGTTTTTTTATGGAGGGTGGAGGTCTCGGCCAGAACATTTATATAATTATTATATTGGTAATTTTAAAAGATCAAATTATTAAGTTATATATCTATATATATATAAAATTCATTTATTCCCTAAAATATATTTATTTATATTTTTAAGATCGAGACTTAAGCATATAAAATGGCACCATTAACAAGAGAGAGTCCTCTATCGGCAAGAATAACTCAAACTATTCTTCGGACTATTCAAAGTATCATCATAAAACTATTATAAAAATATTTAAAATATCGTGGATCTCCTCGAGACTCTAACAGCATACAAAATCACAAAATGCAAATTCTTCAACTCAATTATCAATTGAATAAAGCTTTATTTCATCAAGTGCCTGAAAACAATTTTAGCTCAAAGAATATTATTAGTAATATATAGGAAAAAAGACAGAGTTGCAATCAAAAACTAAAATAAGTTTTTTCTTTTTATTGATAAACTTCTTTTCAATAATATGAATGTCTTTTCGCAATAAAAATTACTATAATTAAATTGAATTCCACTCCTTATACAAAATATTACCAATCATATATAAATTTAATAGTTTCTTAAAAGAGTGGTGGAATCAAGAATAGAAATAGCAGTTATTATTAATCTTAATTGATAAAGTTGTCAAAGTCTTCACAGTCGTACTATTATTTAAAAAATATAGTGAAAATTACTTGAATGTCAGGTTTTCTAGGATAAAAAAATGAATAAATTTCCAATATCTTCTTTAAAAACAATACTTATTAAGTTTTTCACCATTAGTTTTAATTTATAATTTTTTGAAGGATATCAGTATATATAAATTAGTTTGAGTTTTTAAGTCAACCCTCATATTTATTTTTAATGTACAATTCAAATGTGAAGCACAGCTTAAATCATTTATAAATAATTACAGATTTAATAATCATTCTATGGAATTTGTGTTTAAATATTAATGATTAGAATCTTCGTGAAACTGGAGCAACTTATTTTAAATCTACTAGGACTCTCACTAACCCAACTCTCAAATTAAATGAGATTTTATATATATATTTTTAAATTAATAAATATATTTATATTGTAATTATATTTAAATTAAGAACGAATACATTAAACAATACAGATATTATAAAGAATCAAAATTCGAATTCGTTAAACAAAAACTATTTATCACTTACAATCAACTAAAGTTGTGATTCTAAGCAAAATTATTATGAATTTAATTAAAATATATATTTTCTTACAATCAATTAATTATATAAATTACACTCGTCCCCTTCATAAAAACGAAATTAATTTTCTATGCAATAGATCCTCAATTAATAATAAAGTTAAATTTCTAGAGAAAAATTAGTAAATTTTAATTTACATATATTTATTTATATTTTTATTATAGGGGTGATTTCTAAAAGTTTTAATAAAGTAAATTTTAAAGAGTTATCCATTGGAAGAAAAATAGCATATTGATAATGACAAGTTACTAGCAACTTAAAATTAATTAAAAATTGGAATGAACTCAAGTAAAAATTATGGCTAAAAGAAATTAAATTCACAAACTGAAAAGATTGACAAAGCATTGTAAAGCCTGGGGTTATATAATTAAATTGTGATATATATTTTTAAATTTATGAAATAAAATCATTTAATTTGGGGTGTTACAATGAATATAATTCATCTTCTGAAATAGATAGCATCTCAGAAATAGTGTAAAATTTATTATATTTATTGAGTCTCTGATGACTTTATTTTACCAAAGATAAAAGTCAACTAAAAATAGAAGAAAATTTTAAAATTATAAGTATGAAATATAAAAACAAAAGCACATTACAAATAAAATAAAATAAATATTTATCAAACTTATCCCAAGTTTATAAATAAACTTTACGACTATTTTTAATTATATAAATTAACAATTTTCCTTGAATATATTAGAAGGTTTTTACCATAAATTAAAATCAGTCTTTATTTCGAATAGTTCGATAAATATTTTGATATACATAGGTTTACTGTATTTTCACAATTTATAATTAAAGATTAGACTTTTTAATTGAATAAAGATTTATTTCTAAATCATTAGATCTAATTACGCATTATATATATTTTTATAAAATTAAAAATTGTATACATATATAAAAACTCATAAACATTTAGTGTTTATTGTATCATTTAAAAAATTTTGATCCCTCTAGAACTTAAATTTTCTATAGTTAATCATTCGATTAGATTTTTACACAAAAAGGAAAAAATTAAAAATAACTAATTAAATTTGTATTTTGTTATTATTTAGAACAGCATTTAATGATTTTCTACAAATTTTATTCTTCGTTCGAGCCTAAAAATAAAATTTTATGACTTGATTTAAATTATATAGAGAGTTTAGCAGTCTAAGATAGATTCAAAAGGAAATTATAATTGTAAAAAATATGTCGTCTTCATCAAATTTTAACTATTTATTTTTGAGATTATTATTTTATTCTTATTTTTACTATTTAAATCGGGCATATATTTTTCTGTAGCTTAATCAAATTTATGCACTAATTTTTTATTCTATTTTTCAATAACAAAATTTTCCTATTTTAGTAAATTTGAGAAATGATACCTAATTGAAAAGAATTGAAATGTAAAAATAATTTCACTTAATCTGTCATTCTATATCGAGAATGCTATTATCCATATGTTGACGAGAAAAATACTGAAAAAATTAATCTTATTTTTATATATAATTAATATTAGTAAAGTAATTTCCAAAATTATATATATCAAATGGGCTGCACTACTTCAAAATCAGGGTTACTAATTATGAAAAAATCTCCTATTTTTGAAAATGGAGATTTAATTGAGCAATAAGGAGATCTTTATTTAAAATGTTATAAATAAAATTTATTTTAAAGTGGGTAGAGAGAAGGATAAGTTTGGGACAAAATTAAATTCTAAAATTGAGACATATTTTAGTTAACAGATTAAAAACATGGAATAGGTCTAAAATTAAATGACAATGAGAGAATCTTCAATAATATAACCTCATCCAACTCCAAATTAGGTAATAAATAGAAGGTTTATGAACAGATCTATTAATGGAAAATAAACTTTTTATAAACAATTTGTATCATTGTTTTTATCATTAAATTTTAAATGATTTCTTTGAAGACCGCAAATTAAAATGAGTCCAATCTATCTTTGGAGAATAAAATGATCACTCTTGAAGAAAAACATATAAAAAATGTTCATAACATCACTGATCTAAGCACAGCAAAACCACAGTCTTCAATTGAAAGGACTACAACCATTATAAAATTTAAAAAGCAGGATTCTTAGGGAGGTGGGTATATAGTTTAAAAAGGAAAGCAAGAAATCGATCATTTTTAATTCAATTCACAAGAGTCTTCTATTCAATAAAACTAAGGGACATATTCAATAAATATAAAGTAAGCTCGCAATAAGCTGTCTTAATTTGAAAAAATACATTCAAGTAAGAAATAACCATATAAATAACTTTATTATAGATTAGTTGCCATCATTATCGAAAATTAATCATTCAGATCCAATCCCATAATTATAGCAAAGTAATTAAATAAATTAATTTAATTTTTATATATTAGGAAATATAAGCTTAGTAGTTGAAAATATGAGTAATAATACACTTCCTGAGATTACTCATTAATCAAATTATAACGTTGCCTCTGCAAATTATACAAAATTTGCGAACATAAAAAATCAATCTAAATTTAAGAAGAAAAAAAGACGCTAGAATTAAAATATGGCTGAAAATAGTGAAAAATTATATCAGCTAAATCATATGAAAAATTCATCTATTGATATTGATTAAACCGAGTTCAAATATACTTCATAAATGATTAAAAATATATTGGATTAGGAAAAAGAGCTGCAAGATAAACCCAAAATTTAATTAAATTACATATGAATATATTAGAATAAACAAATTAATGTTAGCTAATTAATATCAAATGAATTATTTTTATACATATTTAAAATATTTCCATATTTTATATATAGATTTCTAATTGATGAACGAGGTTTATCGTATTTGCTCAATGATATAAATTATATTAAATACTGGATGATAATTGAATAATGTGAATACATCACTTTTTCATGATAGGCATATTTAGTAATGTTATTCTATCATATTTAAGAAATATAAATTTTTTATTTCATTATTTTAAAAGATTCATTAATGATAGAATCTCATATATAGTATGTATAATTTATTGATAAGATTTACTATACTTAATTGATTTTATAAGAGGTTTAATATTTTACTATCACTTAAAAGTAATTTTAAGCTATTAAAAAATATGTATACAAATATTCAGGTTATTTATTTAAGAGAGCAATATTTGATTTTTATTAAAAACGGTTTGTTGTATACTAACTAATTTTTTAATAATTTTACTGTATTATAAAGTAATAAATATATTCTCAGAAATTATATTAACTCTAAAACCCCACTCTACCAATTATCAAATATAATTTTCAAAAAGCTAAAACAATAATAATGGGTTGTACAACATCAAAAGCAGGCATGATAAAGCTAAAGAAATCTCCGATATATGAGCATGGTGATTTAATAGAATCCAGTGGAAATATTTATTTTAAAATTAGCAGAGAAAATGATAAACTCAGAGATAATATTAATAACAATTTTGAAAACTTTTTCAATCAATAATTGATACATCTGGGCACCCTGAATTACATAAATTTATATCCCTAAATTAATTCAATTATTTATAGAATACTCAGGCAATCATCTCTGGAAGTAATACAATAAAAAACTTGAATAAACCAAAAATTAAATCAAAAAGGACTGTACTTAGATCTGTCGAAGCAAAGTAAACTTGCAGATTAATTGTCTAAAATATATAATTAATTTTATGAAAGCTTAGGTGAATACGATTGCAAGTACTTCTGAATATAAAACCCCGTTCAAACTTAATAGATTCAATAGCAAGGATAAAGAGAGTAGTACCTTAGAAATGTAATTGGTTTCAAGAGTCTCATCATTAAGGTCATCTGTAAATCGCATAAAATATATTTGGAGGGAGTTTGAGGGCAAGTAAATTTATTATAGATAATTAATTGAATTCTTCATAAAATTTTAATAAATTTATTTTTTAAATTAGAAGTTTTATAGGGGATTAATTAACCTTCTTTAAAAATATATGGCCAAGTAGATGTCGAGCATTATTACTCTTAATAGCGTTAGTTAAATATAAAGAGGAATTTTATAAAATATATTCATTTTAACATATATAAAAATACATTTAAAAAGGAAATTTAATTCTTAATGAAATAAATATAAAAATAATTGGCTGAAATTGACATGTATATCTTAAATGTCATTTAATTTAAATTATTAAAGCTGTTTCTTGTTATTTGAAAACAGAACAACCGAAAAAAATGGAAAATAATTACTTGCCCGAAAACTTCCCCCTCTCATATATTATATTAAGTAAATAAATATTTATCATAACTTCGAATAAATATGCCCAAGCAGATCCAACTCCAAATGAGATCGTAATTTATAATACTTTATTAAAGAACAAAAATAAATTGAATTTTGATAATTCACAAGAGTCAACTAACTTTGGTTACACTAGAATAATTAATGGTATGTTAAGGAAATCCGAGTTGACTAGTTCTAATTTAAGTAAGTCGTAGTTCATCTCAACTCATTTATTTTTGTGATTATTATAAATAATATCAAATTAGTTATTGTTAGTTTATTGATATTTATTTGTAATTAATATTAAGTATATTAAGTGGAGAGAAAATTTCTGGTTTTTAATTTTCTTTTAGTAATTATTTTTCCTATAAGTTTAATCGATTTTCAAATAAAAGAGATTCCTCAATTTAAAATTATGTTTAGAGAAATAGATTAAGTTTTATATCTTATTTTATTGTCTTCAACTCTAAATTCATTTTTATTTATAAAAATGTCCGATTGTTTCTATAATCATATATTTTCATGATTTTACTCTCTTTTGAAGTTTTTAATAATAAAGCAATTAATTTTATTTATATGAGATATTTAAAATGTTTATTAAGTTATTAAATTAATGTGACATAATTATAATCCGATTAAATTTTTATGTAAATTAATAATTTTATATATTTTACAACCCAAAAAACTCCATTTCTCCTAATATTTAATTGAGTAAGTTATGTTTTAAACATATATCATAAACTGATTGTTTAAATTCTGATGAATTATTTGCAGTATTTTTGTTAAATCTTAAAATAAATTAAAAATATATTTGAAGGTAATATGTGTTTATTTTAGAATAATAAATTTTAGCAAAGAGGTTTTTGATTGATTATATTTATAATGAGATACTTAAAATTTCGTTGCATGGCACTAAGCAATAATCAAAGATATTTTTTTCTTTCTCAAAATGTATTAGAAATGAATTTGAAAACGAGTATAAATCAATTATAACAATTTTATTTTTACATGAATATCAATAATGATAGATGGATCTGAAATATTTTAATGAGAATTAATTGTAATTTATTTATAGATGAATTACCAATGTTATAAGCTCATTAATCAAATCCAATAACCTAAAATTACTAATTCTAAAATAGTAAGCAGCATTTTATTTCCTTAACAATTTTTTCTTAGAAAAAGTTAAAGTCTTAATTGAATAAAATAGTAATAATATATTGCCCATAGTAACAAACTAAGAGTCAAATAAAAAATATTAAGACCCCTCTTACTTTAACAAAATGGATAACCTTAAAAAAAGACAAAAACATAGAAGAATTTATTTTATAATTGAATTAATTATTGAATTACTGAGTTACTTAAAATCAATAAGTTATATTATAAGTTTATTTATTATTTTGGAACTCTACAATTTAATTTAAGAATATTAAAAAAAAATAATATTATATCCATTTAGTTTGAATATCTACTTGCTTTACTTCTATAAAAAGCGTTAAATTACTTTTGCAAATCTTTTATTTTAAACTATTAAAATAAGTTTTTGTATTAAAGAATTTTTTTAATTTATATCTCAAAGTTATCTAAGTCTTTTAATACTAAATGAATGATTAATAAAAAGTATCAATCAAAGCTTAAAGTGATGGTTAAGTTATATCGTAGTAAATTATATAAAAAATTTTGGAAGAAGAGAGACAGTTGCAGGATATAGTCTTTCTGTCATCTTGATTTTTTATCGTAAAATTAAAATTTTAGGGCTAACTGGCATAAATTTGTAATGGACTCTATTGAAAATTAATAAATAATAATTTCATGTTAAACTTATATTATTGAAATATCCTAATTTCAAATATTTTAAAAAATAATATAGTTACTTAAGATAATTTAAACACATTTAAGAGGATAAACCAATGCAACATTTAATTTTAATATTAAAGGAAAACTTAAATAAACTTGATTTAAATTCATTAACTTATTCTTAAAAAATGTTTTTGCTAATTGATCATAAAAAGAACATCGATAAAAATTAATTTGATGTGTTTAAAACATATTGAGCCTTTGATTAATCAGACATGTCTATTATTATTTTTTCTTTTTTAATAACCTTATTGCTGAATATTTGTTTACCGTTTCTAAACCAATCAAAGGTAGAAAATTGCTACTTAAAACATTGTTGTTTCAAAAAATTAAATCTTTTTACAAATTAGCTCGTTGGTCAAGAGAGATGTGAGCCCAATACTTCAAAGTTTTCTTATTAATAAGATAGTCTATATGCTTCTATAGAAACTTTGACTTCCTCCAAGCCTTAGAATTCAGCTATTATTGCTTTAGTTATACAGCGATAAGACAGTGGGAGCGAACAGTTGATAGACTCCCCTTTAAATATGTTTATTAGAGATGAATATAAAAAATCTTTGATTTATTTACTATAAGTATCAATTCAATTAGATACATATAACTTGGACTAAAGTTAATGGAATTCTAATTATCATAAAACCAGGAGATTTGTTACTTTGGTTTCACATTAATTAATATATCCAACAAATTCCTTTAGATAAAAAATACTTACAATATTTATAAAAGGATAATGAGATTATGAATTTATGTTTTAATATAATTTATACAAGATAATAAATATTCTAAAAGTAAAATAACGTCAAAATAAATCGTAATTTAAACTACATAAAAATATATATCTTAATTTTGTTTTTTATTATGAGAAATTATTATTAACAAATTTATTCATATTTCATAACAACTCTATTTCTTGAATTTTCTTTATGATTCATTTAAACTAATAATCCATAAAATTTTAGATTAATTAAATAAAAATTGAATTGACCGAATCTAATTAATTAATTTTATTAGAAAAGTTTATCTTAATCGTTAATAAATAGTAATTTAATTGATTATTTTTATAACATAGTTCTGGTAAATAATTTTAGAGATTGCAAATTATTTTCTAATTATTCCTAAACTATTTTAAACCAACTAATAACATATTATAATTTTGCAGGTGTTACAAACTATTAATATAATCTTAGAAAATTAATTAACTAAAAACCTCATCCCCTAAAAATAAAATTTAATAACCTAAAACAAGAACAGAATAATTATGGGTTGTACAACATCGAATGCAAGCATGGTAAAGCTTAAGAAATCTCCAATATACGAACAAGGACGCTTAATATAAGACGGTGAAAATATATACTTTAAAATAAACAGAGAAAACGATAAACTCAGAGAAAATATTAATAACAATTTTGAAAACTTTTTCAATTAAAAGTTGAAGGATATGAACAAACAGAATTAAATATTATATTATATATTTATTAGACATTTTTAGAATGCCTAGGCATTTTCTGGAAGTAGTTCGTTGAAAAACAAGAATAAAATAAAAACGAAACAAAAAAGAACTGTGATTAGATCAATTGAAGCGAAGAAAACTTATTAATTCATATTTATAAAATATGTTTGTTTTGTTAATGTTTAGATGAATTCTATTGCAAGTGTTAGTGAATTTCAAACTCCCTAGAAACTTACTAGATTCAGTAGTAAGGGTCGAGAAAGTGGGGTAGCCTCCTAACTCTAATCGGTTTCTAAAGTATCATCTTTATAATCTTCATCAAATCGCATTAAAAATTATCTTAATTTACTATTTTTGTTTGAGTTTAATCGCATAACTTCTATTAAATATGCCTTAGCGGATCCAAGCAATATGATAATGTCTAATATACTTCTAAAAAATAAAATCAAACTAGAACTTGACAATTCACAATATTCTACAAATTATGGATATACAAAAATAATTAATAGGTTGTTTAGGAAATCCGAGCTTACAGGCTTAAATCAAAGTAAGTCTAATTCTATTCATCTGAAATAAAAAATATGACTATAGTAAAATATTATTGTTGTCCCTCTTTATATTATATAAAAAATCAAAGTTAAATGTTTATATAGAAATAAATTTTTATCAATCAAAATTTGTTTTACTTTATTGATATTCAAATTCAAACTATGAAAGTAAATGTTTGCAACATTGCTAATATTTCTATTTAATATTTTTTTCTCCATTTTAAATTATGCTAAACTAAATTATATAAAAAATCAAAATTAAAATATTAAAAGTTAACGTATGAATAAGCAAAGAAAAAAATTAGATTTAAAATTAAAATTAACTTGTTTTACATGAAAGTTGAACTTTGTGAATAATTAATTAAAATTATAAAAAATATCAATTCAAAATAATTCAATAAGATATAATTTAATAGTTTGATCTAAATAACTATATTTTTTTAAAGATAAAGTTTATTAAAAAATTCTATATTAAGCTATTCTTTTGAAAAATGGTTTCAATTGTTTTATTATTATTTTAAAATCAAATTATAAAATTTTTGTTAAATTTTAAATTAATTTGATATTTTACATTAAAATTCCTTCAAGAAAAATATTTAATTAATTTTATTCAATTAGAATTAATAAGTTTATTTGTTATATCGATATATTAACGAAGATAGATAATATTTTTTTTGAGAAATATTTATAATATTAATTTATAGATGAACTACCAATGCTTTAAATTCATAAATCGACTCCACTTACCTAAAATTACTCATTTAAAAATAGTAAGCAATAAATTTGTTTAAAGATTTTTCATTAGCAAATTTGCAAGTAATGATAGAAAAAGTTAGCAATAATATTCTACCAGAAATAACAAACTAAGAGGCTTAGTAAATTATTTATGGCACCTCTTACTCCCCTGACAAATATAACCATATAAGAAGAAATAGCAGTAGAAGAATTAAATTTATAATTTTATATAATTAATTACTGAGTTAATCAAAATCAATAAGTTATATCATAGGTCTATGATTAGTTTTAATTAAAATAAAACTTGTATTCATTTTAATTGATTATTTTCTTATTCAATTAGAATTACCTAAAATCAACACACCATATTTATAATTATTAAATATATAAAATATTTCATTCAATTTATTGATTACCAATATTTTCTCAATTTTAATTGAATATTTACAATACTAAATAAATGATGACTAAAAATTACCAATTAAAGCTAAAAGTGACGGGTAAATTATATCTTAATAAACTTGCTAAAAAATATTAGAGGAAGAAAGATAGCTAAGAGATATTGTATTTCTTGCTTCTTGACTCCCACCCCACCTCTGTAATAATAATTGTGTTAGATTTAACTGGCATAAATTTTTATTCACTATGTAGTTAATAATTATTATTAATAGTTTCGCGTTAATTTCATTATATTAAAAAATCCTATCTTGCATAACTTCATATTCAAATTCAATTATTAAAATATAATAGTTGATAAGTTTATTCAATACATTGTAATATTAACTTGAAATTGTAAATAAATCTTAAAAATAGTTTATGATATTCTTATGATTAAAGCATGATTATTCTATAATTAATTAACTTCCACATTGATTTAGTTTTGTTTAATATTTTCCAGATTGTAGAAAGCCAATCAAATTTTGATTTGCGAAGTATAAAACATTTTTAACCTTTGTGCGTTGACATGGTTGCTATTTTTCGGTTTTCCCATGCTGCTATTTACTTCAGTGTCTTTATGGCCTTAAAAATGCTTTACCATTTCTTAGCCTAGCTGAGGTTAACGAGTAGCTGATAAATTCTCTCTTGTTATTGATTGTTATAGGGCAGTACTACCATTAGTTTGAACCTGATTAACTTAAGTTAAATCAAACAGCCTAACTGGTACTCTTGAAGGATCGGCCTTTGTTGTATTATTAAACACAGAACTGCTCTTCATTATCTCAGCTTTAAGATTTCTCAGACCTCTGGATTTAGGGATAGTTGGGGCTATTTTGTGATCTGGTACATCCTACATAATTATCAATTAATCTCAAGAAAAAAATGTAAAATAATGCATTACAAGTGTTCTAGTGCTAGGGAAGCTGGGAATTTACGATCCTTGTCTCTTTTGATAACCTAATGGTTGTCTGTAGCTCTTTGCTGGGGAATTAGGACAGAATGTGCTGGGTTACTTAGGTTACTTCAATGCATCAATATCCAAGGTAATATGCTTCACAATTTTAGTCATCAAATTTGATGAATTTCTAAGCCCAGTTTGAAATGATCTATATATTTTAAGTTAAATAAACACATCAAAGAGGAGAGTAAATTACGTACTTATTCATCATATGTTAAGTTTTTGCATTCATACCCTCCCAGAGAACGTCTCTCTTGTTTCTATAGCCATTCTTGATAAAGAATTGTAGATCCCCAAGCGAAATACTTTATAAAATATAAATATAAGAAATTTTAGAGGATGATTAATTTTATGGAGAAAAAAGTCTTTGGGTATGTGATTCTTAGTAATCTATAGACCCTGAATCTATTTACAATGAATCTTTTCTCGATTTTCTTGCTTGATTTTTTTATGTGGTCACTATGATTCTTGAACTACCTAATTATTTTTTATAAATTTAACGAGTTATTTACCTTTCTCCTTCAATGAGCTATTTTCTCGACTCTGTTGTAGTTTGCCTAATACAGATTGATTCTTTTTATGTCTAGCTCCATCATCCATTTTTAATTGCATTGAGTTTTTATTGGAATCTTTTAATTGTGCTTTGAAGTTAGCGGGAACACTAAGTCTATTAGGGCTGAATTATGGATTAGAATCAAGTGTTTCAAGTGTTATTTGAGTCTTGGAGTTTGATCTGACATCGATGCTTTGAAAGTTGTGTTGAGTGAAGTGATCGTCAGTTGATTGAAAAGTGAGAGCGTCTTAGCTGAGGACATCATTCTTATTGTTTCTACCTTTAGTTTTCTTCTTTGTATCTTTCAGTTTCGTGGGATTCAATTGGTTGCTTCTCTGAGAAATCTAATCTGATTGGGTTTTATGACCCTGACTTGAAGTATTAATGCTTAGGAATTCTTGGCTTAAGATGTTTGGATTGTTTTACTCATATTTACAAGTTATGAAGGTGAGAGGGAGTAATATTGCACAGTTAATTTGGGAAAACTAATAAATTTAAGATAATAATCAATTTAAAAACAACTATTAATTTTTATATAAATCAATTTAATGCAATTCCAGTAATTTTAGCTTAACTTTATTTATGATTTATTATTTATTGATATTATTATCTTAATTCTGAACTATAATTTTATACAATAAAATGTTACTTATTTCATAGTGATGATTGAATCAATTTTAAGCTATAAATATTCATGTTAATAATTCATCAAAATTGATTGATATATTTAATTTAATTTTTCTATATTACATATTTTCAACAATAAATTATTTAATTATAATTAACTAAGTATTTTTAAATAGAATAAACTAATATTATCATATTTTTAATCATCATACTTTAATTTTAAGTGATTTTGTCTTATCATTAGACATTTTTAGGGACAACGAGATTCCATATTGAAAAACTTCTCAAATGTTATTAACAAGAAGCAAAGGGTCTCTTTTGACGAAAAAGTCAAGTGCGTCCATTAGATCTTTCCTTAGAATTTCTTTGGCTTTCTTCAAGCTGTCTAAGTCTGTTTCATAGTCACATTCCTATGTTAAAATAAGTAAAATGAACAACAATAATAAGATATTTGACTTACACTTTGTTTCTGATAGACATTCATATTAATAAGAGAAAACTCTTTATTTTAGTAAATTCCTGGGAAAGTCTACTCATCTGAGTATACGTTAAACATTTTTATGTTTCCGTTTTTTTAATCCTCTAAAAATATTCTCTCTGGCGTCTTGAAGTATTTCCTATTATTGACATGAGAAGTTTGTAGAGTATTCAAAGAAACACCAAAATTATCATTCATTAATCCTTTTCCAGAACTTCCCAATTGCGGAGGTAAGCTTTACTTCTAGGTAGCTTGTCTAGCAATCCTTTTGTTCCCAAAGTTTGAAAAAGGAGTATCGAAATGATCGTCTCTTTCAGAGGTTAGCCTTGTATTATTGTTTGTGTTATTTTAATTTCCTAAAAAGATTTATTAATTAAATAATAATTAAATTACTTTGGCGCTTATTTATTGATCCACTACAAGCTGTACTAACTGTCTATTGAGAATTAAACATTGAAGTGGTATCTTGATTTTGATTCTTTGTAGTAAGGTCAGTTGAAACTGTATAGTTAGATGGCTTGAACTAGTAGTCATTAGCCTTTTAATAAGAAGCTCTAGTGTTGCAGCTGTATAGTGAAGAAGGATGTTTAAAGAACATGTTGTTTTGAGTTTTGATTCTTTCATTATGAGCTTTAATATCATTAAGCAATAACTTTTAATGCTGGTATTAATTGCAAATCACATCCTCAACCTAAAAATTAGATTTGCCCGCTTTTCCTTAGGTGTTTTTATGACTTGAAAACGGTTGTGACTGTCTGGGAGTTTACCTGGCAGATACCTATGGTGTCTATTTTTCACTAGTCTTTAAGTCTCTACGTTTGCTACCCCGACTTGAAGTAGATTTAACTGCTGGACTTTAATGCGAACGAGTGTTATAACCACTACTTCTATTACTATTGTTTATAGATTATCTTTTAGAAGCAAGAGTTATGATAGAATCAGCTTAGTAATATTGCTTTAATTTTTCATCTAAAGGGATCTTTATAGCACCATTCATATTCGTTATAGATCCCCGCTTTGTCATTGAAAAATATTCTGAGAGAGGTTTTGTAGAGGCAAGGTTGCTTTATCTTACTAAAGAATCTTTACGTGATCTTGTATTTTACTGTTTAGGAGGCATGTTTGCGCAATTATTTATTTATTAATATGAATAAAATTAAAGATTCAATTTTCATAATTCACTATCATACTGCTAATAATATATGATGTTTCATATGTTTAGATATGAGAGGTGTTAGTTGGAACAAATTGAGAGAGCGGCGTGCATTAAAAAGTATTATTAATTGAGTATTAATTATTTTATATATTAAGCAATCACAATGCCAAGGTATGATATCTTAAATAGTTTTATAATATTTTTAATTGTGTATATCTTAAGAATTTTGAATATTTCGCTTTAGAGTTGTCCCTGAGAACGTCTAAAAGAAGCAAGCTAGAGACGCCAAGTTATTGAAGGAGCTCAAGGAGAGAAGAGATAGAGAGAGAAAGGAGAGAGCTGAGAAGAGAAAGCAAGTTGCTGTCAATGCTGAAAAATACTACAATGAGTACCAAGCTCAAGAGAAGACTCTTGTTTCCAACCTCAGACAAGCCAAGGCCTCAGGTAATTTCTTCGTTCCCGCTGAAGCCAAGGTTGCTTTCGCCATCAGAACCAGAGGGTAAGTATCTCATGCTTTTAAAGTAGCTGTTTTTGGGTGATAATTTCTATTTTTAATATTAATCCCATTGATTCACTCCTCCATATTTTATAAGGTTTTAACCTTTTATTATTTGATATGGGAAACTTTAAAAAATGAAAATAGTATCAACAAGCTCGACCCCAAGTGCAAAAAGATCATGCAACTCCTCAGATTGAGACAATTGCACAACGGTGTGTTCGTGAGATTGAACAAGGCAACCATCAACATGCTCAGAAGAGTTGAGCCATACATCACCTATGGTTATCCTTCTCAATAAACCATTGCCAAGCTTGTTTACAAGAGAGGTTACGGTAAGGTCAACGGATCAAGAATCCCACTCACTGACAACGCCATCGTTGAGAACTCCCTCACCAAGCAAGGACTTTCAAGCGTTGAAGATCTTATTCACGAGATTGCTACTGTCGGCCCTCACTTCAAGGAAGCTAACAACTTCCTCTGGCCATTCAAGCTCAACTCCCCAGAACAATTAAAACAACAAAATGGTGGCGTTTGGGGCAACAGAGAGGACAAAATAATACAAATTTACACAATTCTTCTTAAATAATTCAATCCATATATTTTCTCTATTACTTATATATCAATAAATTTATATTAAGAGTAATATTGCTCCTAATTAATAAATATATGCATGATTTTGCATCATAAATCCATAATATATTATCTATTTTGTGTTGGATCACTCCTCCAAAATTATTTCAAGAAACTTTACAAATTCAGTAAACTAAATCTCATCACTATAGTATCATAATATTAAAATAATTATTTTTAATTTTTATATTTTGAAGCTAAACTCCCCAAGAAAGGGCTTCGCTGAGAAGAGACATCCTTATCAAAATGGTTTTTAACTTTAAATGAGGACCAAATCAACGAATTGGTCAGAAGAATGCTTTGAAGAGTTTATGCAATCGAGTTTGTCTGAGTCTCAAGATACCAATTCTTCTTAAATTTTAATGATAAATTCCTTGTGAGATATTTAAGGAACGCAAATTTGAGGGAAGTATAAATTAAGTAATAAATTAGCACTTAAAAAGAAATGCCCGGAAAGAGAAAAAAGAGAAGTCAGCACTCATCTACAAAAGTCTTAGATATGAACGCCTCTAATTAGCAAAGTGATTCTAAAGCGAGTTCTGATGATGAATAGGAATATGAGATCGATCACATTGAGGGGTACAGATTGAAAGAGAAGACTAATTAGATTGAATTCTTGGTAAGATGGAAGGGATATGGTCAAGAAGCAGACACATGGGAGTGCTTCGAAATGTTCGCTCATGACGCTCCAGGAATAGTCCAGAAATACCTCGTAAAGGAAGTCTTCCAGAAGAATAAGCTCCCTAAATAAATGCAAGGTGTTTAAGAGGAAACTAAGGAGCCCTTAAGAAAGTAGAGCGATAAGAAAATCATTGAACCATCCAAGAACTCAGTAGCTAGGATTATATCTCAATTGTAAGCAAAGTTTATTTATCGAACAAATTTTAACTTAATCATAGTGAGTATGGATCAGAAACGAAAAATATTGGATTTCTTGTGGAATTTACAGACAAAGAAACTGGTAAGTAGAGAAGAGAACTGATAAAGGAGGAAGAACTTTTAAACACTCACAGCAAAGAAATGTATTAATACTTGTAAGCAATACTCAGATTTAGTTAGTTATATAAAGTTAAGAGTGGTAGATTAAGCTCCGACAATTAAAAAATAGTAATTTATAATTCAAATATTTTTTTTAAATTGCCATAAATTTTAGAATATTTTTTCAAAAAATTTGCAGAATATTTAAATTTGATAACACTATTTGAGCATAATACCAAAAAATGCAAAAATTATGTAATTTATGTAAAAGAAATTTAAAAGTAACTATACTGAAATTATTCAATTATTGATGAATTATTTTAATATAATATTTCTTTCATAAAAAGGAAATTCAAATATTGGACAGTTAGCGATATTGAAATAATTTTCTTAATATTTTACAGGTTATGTTATGATTGATAGCAAAAGTGTAAAATTTTGTGACTTACAATATTAATATTTTTAAAAATTTCCACATAGTTTTAATCAAAGAAAATATTATGCTTTTTGCTGTGAGCCTTTCACCTCCCCAAAAGTGTGAATAGAATTTACAATACAAGATAATAATTAGATACTTCAATTCAAGTTAATGAATTTTTATTAAGTATATATGAACAGATTTGAGAAAAAAATCCCTTTGAAGAAATCAGAGCTAATGTCCCCTAATTTTGAAAATATTCTTGATAACCTCAATAACGTAGGAGCATAGAAAGATCAAATTAAAAGCAGCGTAAAACCAAGAGTTAATGAGAGTAATATGGAGCAGTAAGTACCATTGGAAGACCTTAGTACAATCACAAGTAGCTAAGATCAAAGTTCTATTAAGAAAGGAAAGAGATCAAGATAAGGAAGCACCTAACCAAAATAGTGAGAACTTTAAATTTTTGTTTGTATCATAATTAATTTAATTTACTGTAAAATTCAACCTTAAAATCTCTTAGTATTATATATTTTTATTCATCTCCAAAGCGCAGTAGGTCCTTTCTTGCCTCCCTTCTTTCCCTTATCATTAAGATCATTCTGACTTTCATCAATAATTACAGTGAAATTTCCAATTTATCTGTCCTTGCACATATTTGCTCCATGCTTTGAATTCTCATCTTGCCATTCAGGAGGTACAACAATATTGAAAACGTCATTGAGTAAGTTCATCTTCAGGATTCTATCAACTTCAGTAGTAGTTGTTAAAGAAGGTGAAGCATTCACTTCTACGAGCCATGGCTTAAGGTTGCCATCAATTAGAATATCGTAACCATAACATTCGAAACAATGCTTGTCATTAATTATTACACTTTGCACACTCTTAAGAGAAACGTAAATGATGTTATTTATCTCGTCGAAACACTTATCAGTCATAGTCTTGCCTCTTGTTTACTCCAAATAAAATCTTAAGTTTGTAATGCTCCATTTTGATCCATGCTTTTCGTTATAGTCATCTGAGTTCTTTTGAATTGCAACATTTGTCAAATGAATGAACATGTTGTCAAGTTCTGCTATGTCTGGAGTGTATTTCTCATTACAAAATCTGCCAAAGCCACTTGAGCATAGCCAAACTTTCAGAGGTCTGTAACTTGTTACTAAGACATAAATTCTGAGATCAAACTTTTTGCCTCCAATCAACAACGGATTATCAATATATCTAGAGATGACATATGCTTCTTTCAAACTTAAAGTTTGGAAGGGAAGCTTGGATGATGTTGCCCATTTCTTTAGCTGATTAAGTTTATTTACCAAGAAAATACCCTTTCCTTGAGCCTTTGATGATGGCTTCATGATCCACATGATATTTGGGTTTCTGCGGAACTCCTCTACAAATATCGTATAATCTCCTGGCAGTATATAGGTGTTTGGAACGATATCCATATAAATGTAATTTCCTTATTCATCCTTTTCGGCAATTGGATTATTTTCTTTTTCCATGTCCTTCCTATATCTCTTTATGTTCTTAACCATAAGATCCTTTCTTGTTAACTCATAATGATTTGGAAAATGATTCAGTAGTCTATAATAAGTTAAAAAAATGGTTTTTTGTTGTGTATAAGTAATTTTTTAACTTACTGCATTTCACCTAAACGATGACCTGTTTCAGGATTGAAAATCTACTTAACAGTCCATACATTCGCCCAGTAAATATTCCAATCATCTATTTGACACATTAAAATTTGAACAAGCTTTGATTAATTTCAAAATATTTTTACTATGATTATTCAATAATTATTACCTTCTGATTGAGATTTCAGCCAACCACGCTTCTCAAAGTTTTGTATGATTACCTGTTTATCTAAATCTGTTTTCCATTTCAATTTTGTACTTGAAACCATTTTAAATTCAAATTTATTTATAATTTTAATGATGCGAATCCAATAAAAATAATTTCATTTTCAGTAGTATTTTTAATAATTATGTGATAATAATTAATTATATAAAAGAAAAATGTTATCAAAGCAAATGATGATGCTGAATTATAAGCATCTAGTCAACTAAAGTGCTTTATCTATGCCAAGCCAGAAATTGTTTCCCTAGAGATTTGCCTCATCAGTAGTCCAAGCGAATGCTCAATTTGATATTAAGAACTTCCAATTGCCCAAATAAGACCAAGCATTAATTGTAGAAAGACCATGGGCAACTAAACCATTCATTATCAACGAGCAATAACCTTTGAATTTACCTATTTTCGATTTAAAGTCTGGAACTTTTACTGGAAATTTGTGCAATCTAGACCCAAGCATTTATAACTTGCCATTAAGAAGAGATATTGTGTTCAGAGTGAACTCTTATTTCGATAACTTGGGTAAAATTAAGACTCATAGAACTAAGACAAGAGGAGATGTTGCTGGTTCAGGTGCAAAGATGAGACCTCAAAAGAAGAGTGGTAGAGCCAGACAGGGTGATAAAAGAGCTCCACATCTATGGAAAGGTGGTAAAGCTCACGGTCCAGTGCCAATGGATTACACTTTCCAGTTAAACGAAAAAATTAGACTTTTAGCATTGAAAACTATCTTAAGTGCAAAACTCTATGAAGACAGACTCATTCTTATTGATTCAGAAGCCCTCGAATATGGAAAGACTAAGTACTTAAATGAAATTATTGCTCCTTACAAAAGAGATAAAATTTTGTTCTTGCATAGTTTCCTCCCAGATACCAACTTCGTTCAAGCAGCTTCAAATATTGAGACACTAAACTTGGTGAATCCACAGCAATTTAACTTAAAGCCAGTTTTGAATCACGATTGGATTTTCGCTTCAGTCTAGGGTCTGAAAGAGCTTGAAATGATTATTGAGAGCAGAGATGAAAATCTCTATAGAAACAGGAAGGTTCCCAGAGAGTCACTTGGATTTGATGCCGTTCTTGGACCTTAGATTCGTCTTAAGGAGAGAAAGAGAGACAGATTTGAAGAAGATATCATTAAATCTATACTTGAGAGAGAAGACGAGGAGTTAGATAGCAAGCCACTTGAGATTCAGTAAAGTATTTTTAAATTAATAAATATTTTATAATTATTTTATAAACTATTGTCACAGAGAGTTTAAGAGGGTACATGCAAGACTTACAGCAATTACAAAATACTAAACTTGAATCACATTAGCAATGAAAATAATGCTGATTGTAATTTTGAATTAGTTCACTTACTTTTATTTAACAAATTAATAATTAATCATTTATCTACATATCAATTATTTAAGTTTAATTAAATGGCATCTAAACTCAAGCAGAAAAAAAAATCTTCAAATAACTAAGTTAATGCTGTCTCTTAATCATAAAACAAAAAACCTGAAAACCTGTCGAATATAATATCATTCTTTACTCTTTACTAGCCACAATTGATTCCAAGATTAGATTCCCTACAAATATGTTAATAAATTATTCAAGATTTTGTAACTGATGATTTTGATGAATGTCTCAGGAATAAATACTTGTACTTAAAAGTTCCTGATCACTGTATAAGCAATACGCTAGCTGTTACACTTATTCAAGTAGAAGCAGAGTTGAGAATTTTAGATAATAATCATAGTTTTATAATAGATTAAGATGAAGAAACTTAAGAACCTGTAAGTTAAATTATCCATATTTTCATGCATTCATTTTAGATTCCATGTATATTAGATTCTCATGCAAGTGAGAAAGTTAAAGCAGCAAACAAGAACTATGAAATGAGAACAGACACTTCAAGTAATTATTTATAAACCTTTTGTTTAAAGTTTTATAGTGATTTAAAAGCCAAGGATAATTAAAATCAATAGAATAATGAAACCAAATTCTTTGACAATTTAAAGCAAGCTATCGCCAAGATCTCAACAATTGAAATAAATCAATGAATAGTATTCAATTAGTAGAAATGGCTAATTATAAAGTCCGAGAGTTTTAAAAGTAATTGCTTTAAAGCAAAATATTTAGCAAACTCCTGAATAAAAGTTGGAGCATGAAATTATAGATAAAGTTAGAGAGGAATTCATTTAGAAAGAATAAGAGTTGATCAATCAATAGCTTCCAATTAAAAAAGTAAATATTTACTTTATATTATTACATCATAACTCCTATAGAAGCGTCTACTTAGCTAGCTGCAAACTCAAATGATTTTGAACATGACAAGTGACCACAATGGAAAACCATTAAAAATTAAAAGATTTGATTGTGACAACGATAGATCAAATTTGACTTTTGATCACTCATACTTAAATTAGAAACAATCTGAGCAAATTATTTTCAACACTAAATAATCATAAAATACACCATTAAAAATAAAGATTAATCAAAGTAAACTCAAATTTCCAAAGAATATACTAACTTCCAGAAGCCAATTATCTTAACATTAAGACTTAAGCAGTGAGAGAATAATAAAGCATAGGATTAATATACAAGAATCATTAGAGGAAAATAAACCTATAATTGGAAAGTATATTTTTATATTAAAATTACTTTTATATTCTTAGTTTATAGGTTATAAAATGAATGAATTAAGTAATTCAATCAAGTTAAGTAATGGTGTAAGTTACGATAGATTTAATAGAAACTCAAGTTTAGACTAATATAATTAATCAACAAAACTTTAAAATATAGAATCTCAAAGAAATTCAAGTTTAATTAATAAAACCAATAACTAATAATAAAACAGAAAATTATCCAGTGGGAAAAATGAGTAGCCTTAATAAAATAAGGGCCATATAAATTAGTTAGCAAACAACTAATCTTATTAATATTTGAATGATTTCTCTCACATAACTGAAATAGATGATATTAACCCCAAATAGTTTGATACTAGTTTTGATTAATAACATATTAATAACTAGTCAGATTTGGCATCGATTAGAAGCATAATAATGGATAGTAGGAATACAGTAAGAAGTAAAAATACTACTAGCATCAAACTGCCATTTATTAAGCAGTTTAACACAAATTCAATTAATATGCTCATGGATTTATAAGATCCATCCAATTCAAGACAAAGTTTGCATAAAAGGCATTAATCATAACTTAGATAATAGCAAAGTGCCCATTTACAAATTCAAAATCACAATGAAAATATTGATTAAAGTTTCGAATTCGATAATAATGATTAAATTATATAAAATCAAATGAACAAAGTTAAATAAATTAAAACTTCAAGGTTTAGAGCACTTTCAAATCTTAAATAATTGCAATTAGATGCTATCAGCAGGTAGTAAGACTATGGTAAAAGCTAGATATAAATCCAAAGTCATATATAATCGAGAAAAGCTTCTCAAATGGGAGTAATAAGTAACAATCTAAGTACTAGAAATAATCAAAGAAATTATAGTTAACTTTGATTTTATAAACAATGATGTATTTGTAACTTCAATGATGTAATATATAATTTATTTAGGGAAGAAGAAAGTATTTATTATCTTAATTGGTATTAGATATATTGAATAATCATTATTATATAAAGATGGGCAAAGACGCTGATAAACAAACTAAAAGAGTTCACAAGAAGACTCAACCAGTCAGGTACATAAAATTCTTTGCAAACGATATTTTGAGTGTGAATGTTAACTTATCGATTTTGTAGATTGTACACCAAGGCAGTGTTCACTGGTTTCAAAAGAGGAATTACCACCCAGCATGAACAATTCGCTCTTCTCAAGATCAAGGGTGTGAATGATAAGAAAGACACTTCCTTCTACTTCGGAAAGAGAGTCGCTTACATCTACAAGGCCAAGAACACCATCAACAACTCCAGATTCAGAACCATCTGGGGCAGAGTCGTCAAGCCACACGGAAACAACGGTGCAGTCAGAGCAAAGTTCGCAAGAAATCTACCACCCAGAGCTATGGGAGCAACCCTTAGAGTCATGCTCTTCCCCAACAGAGCTATCTGAAAACTCTCTGGACTTAACAGCTCTTCAAAAGCTTTAATTTCCACACTAAAAATTATCAAAATTCCTCCCAGTCTGTCTATCTCGTAGCTTATGTATTTTTATCCTCTCGTGGGCAAATGAACAAATGTTCTTCTCACTTAGTCTTTAGGAAAGATTCAATCTTCTTTTATATATTAGTAATTAATATACTCTAAGCTCACAGTAGAATCTTAAGTTAGCTCAATTATTAATAATTATCACTCATTCTTAAATAAATCACTAATTAATAATTTATTAAATTCTAGCTCCTGCAGTTGAGAATTAGCTAAAATAGCTTATTTTGAGTAAATTAATTAAGTAAATCAAGATTACACATTTCTCTATATTTATATTAATATTTTAATATTTTTAGGTACTCTACCGCATTTGAGCTGTTTTGCGGTAGAGTACCTTAATTATATTAATTAAAAAATAAATATTATTTAAATGCTATAGTTAAAAGTGAAATAAAGTTTGTAGAAAAAGTAATATAAAATTAAGAATAAATAAAAAAAAGAATTATAAATTAAAATTATAGTTTTAAATAAATTCAATCTTTAAGTAAAGTTGCCTCAAAAAGAAATTATATCCTAATATTAATTATAAAATTTATTAAATAAATATTTCATGCATTTTCTGTAAAAAGTAATGCTGTATTTAACTTTATTTATTTTATTTAATTATTATAATTAAGGTACTCTACCGCAAAACAGGTTTATACATAAAAATCTGCGGTAGAGTACCTAAAAATATATATTTATTTTAATATTAAATTCAAACATGTGCAAAGTTGATTAGATTAATTTATTCACCTATAATTATGCTATTTTAGCTAAATCCTTAACTGTACATACTGCTGCTCATTACATTCCTTCCGCCTGTTCCACTTCTGTCAGTTTTACTGTTGTTTCCTACTTTTCCATACTGACTCATCCTTGCGTTGAAGCTCTGTGCTGTTTTACGTCTGGGAGAATTTAGACTCTTCAATATGGTTGACATCTTTTTAGTATTTACTTCTTCCTCCTTAAATTTAACATAATCGTCATCCCCAAGAATGTCAGTCTAATCTCTATTTTTATACTTTTAATCATATTCCACACTTTTAATGTAGTTTTGTGTCATGATCCTCATAATCTAGGTGTAATTCTAGAGAATGGAGAGTCTAGGCAGTTCCTGCTTCTCTTGCAAGAAAGTTCTGAAGTTATTAGATTATCCAATGAAAGAGTCGTTGCTTTTCCTGAGTCTTGATTGAGACATGGATTTACCATAGTTATCATTATAGTAGCTTTGTCTAAATACTCCAGCTACCATTTTTCGTTTGTGTCTCTCATGATCTTCGAAATCCTTTTTTCTCTTCAAGTCGAATTCCTCTTAAAACAAACCAGAGTTATCATTTTTAATCATAGTTTTTGCTTATGAGGGATTATTAGGGATGAAAATGGAAGGAGGTCTCACTTTACTCAAGGGTAAACCGTTATCAGTTCTAATGAGCAACTTCTGTCTAACTTATTAATTAAAAGTTGGCTTATTGATTTAGAAGTATTCGTTGGTTGAACTATTATTGCCCTTTCTGTGTGATTTATAGCCACTATTAACATTTGAATATTCGTCATGCTGGCTACTTTGAATTTGAGATACTTTAGCTCTTTCATATTCTCTTAACATAGGAAATCTCTTCTGCACAATGTTTTATCTATAAAAAGTGAGTTAGAAATTTATGTAAAATCTTACTCAGCTCTATATTTGTTTTGGTTATGGTCATTGCACTCAGTAAATGGTTACACAGCTGACTTAAATAGTTTTTGATTTTCAGGGCTCTCGTCACTTCTTAAGTGAGCCTTGTCTTTAGAAATTTTCACAAAACATTCACTTTCTTATTAAATTAAATTATAAATAAACAATTATCTTACCTCTATAAAGTCTTAAATTGTTGTTCATGCTATCATTGAACATTCTCAGTTATGGTTTATATTCAGAAGTTGTTTTCATTTTTATTTTATTTCAAAACAAATTGAAAGAAAATCTTAATAAAGAAGATTCAAATATACAGAGAATTAATTAAAAAATGTAAAATAAAAATTTGTAATTCAAATCTCACCATAACCTGGTATGGTGTTTAAATTAATCTTTGACATTACTAGGTTTTGAAGCTTTATTCCTCCTGTCCTAATTTTGTTAAGATTGCAATTAATTATTAGTTTATTTAGATTATTGAACATCTTTCTCGTTAATTTTATTTATATATAGTTGTGGATCTGTCTCAGTTATCTTCGTTGGTTGTTTTAGTTTTGTCTTATTTTTATCTATTAGGTAAGACTTTCTTGGGTTAATTGGAGACAACTCTCCATTGCCCATATCTCTCAAGTTAATCTGGCTTTCAAACATATTGCGTTAATTAATCTTTGGGTTATTTGATATTTAGCCTACTGGTCCATTTCTCTTGTTCTGAGCACCACCGTGTAGGTTTGATTGAGATTTTCCAATAGTAGTATTTTTCCTTAGTTTTGGAGGGTACTTGCTTTCTTCATGGAAACTGTCACAGATTGAATCAGATGGGGTTTTCAGTAGTTAAGAGAAAGTTTTCATAGTAGAAGACTCACCATCCTCTGTCCCCTCGTCATCATCAAGAATTACCTTCACAATCTTTTTCTCTTTGTTTTGAATGATTGGCTTCTTCTGCTGTTACTGATTATAACATTTAATCAAAATAAATTTGCTATTTATGTATCGTTTCATACTTGCATCATTCTTTGAGAAATTAGAGATTAAACTTGGAGAGTCTGATTTTATAGTACCTGACATAAAATTGTCATTCATTTTGAAAGTAGTGGTTGGGGGACTCTAGTTAGATTTATCTGCTAAATGTGCTGGCATTTGATAGTGTGATGTGAAAACTTGTGATTTTGTTTAATCATTCTGATTCATTCTATTTTGACCTCTCAAAGGGCTTTTGCTAGGGATGTTAGTGTTTCTTCCTGGTGTTTGCATTCCCAATTTACTCTATAAAGTTTTAGTTTTGAATTAAATTTACATTGAATGGCTGGATTTAAGACTACTTATGAGTTATGCTACCATCGTATTTCTAAGAATTTATTCTCTGATTGAACTGCTAAAATATATTATATAGAACAATTATATCTTACAGGAACTTAATCTTCTTCGTCATCATCAAGTACGACTCTTGTAGTATATTCTCTTGGCTTTCTAGCAGGTGATATAGATTGCTATTAAACTGCATTTTTGTTAAAATTAGGTAGTTTATTGCTGCTTATTGGTGTATGTTTGTTACTGACTGCGAATTAATTTCTGCTTGACTTTCTGTTTCTTTCAGTTTTTGGTGCTTCACTTCCATAGTAATTGTCTGTTTACTGATTATTGTAACTCACACTTTCTGAATCAATCATAATAAAAGAATTTGTAGTTTTGTTGATGTCTCTGCTTGCATTAAACTAGTCCATCATCTTCTTTTGAGTGGGTGATGATTTTAAGCTAATGGTGCCGCTTTCTATGCTCTTATTAAATTAACTTTAGCTTGGATTAAATTAACTTGGTGAAAAATTGTCTGGGCTATGGTCTGCTTTCAAAGGACTCTCATTAAAGACCTTGTAATTTGGTGATTTTAATTTGTCTTTAAAAGTTGTTATTTCCTCAGCTCCCACATAATGCCTTACTGTCTTTTAATCTTAAGCAGAAGCAAGAGACTAATTCATTTTATTAAATGAAGGAGTTCCTGATGGAGAAACGTTATTATTCCTTGTATATTAAGGCTTGTAAGTGAATTTCTCTATATTTTTTAAGGGTGATTGCTCTAAATTTTTCTTTAAGGGATCTCTGAAGAAAGAATCCTCTAAAATATTTTAGATTTCTTTAGATTCATTCACTGATTAGAAGGGTGATAAGTTATTCATATTTTCTAATCCAAAAGTTGGTCTCTTCAAATCGCTGTATTCATAAACATTTGAATGTGGATCGACTCTATTTAAGTTAATTGCACTTTGATTTCTCTATGCTTTTGGAGATTTTTCCATTATATCTTGATTCATTGAAGAATCAGCAGATTGCTCAAACTATAATTAATCATTAATTATAAATGAAAATTATGGCGTTCTTTTATAAACAGTATTCTTTTCTACTAAGTTCTGAGTGAAGGTATTCTGTTTCTTTATCATTTTCTATTATGCATAACCAATGTCTTCATCATCTTATTATTTTTAATCAGAATTCATACCCAACATAGTCAGCAATTCATCTCTCTCCTTGATTATTTTAAGCTGTTCTTATTCCTCCTCTTTCTTTTTATTCTCTTAAAACTCCCTCTCTATTCTAAGTATTTCTTCCATTTCTATTCTTGCTTATTCTTGCTTTTCTTTCTTAAGCCTTTCTTCTTTTTCTTGCTATTCTTTTTAATATCTTTCTTCTTATTCTTGCATTTCTTTCTTTTACTTTTCTTCTTATTCTTACTTTTCTTTCTTCTCTCTCCTTTCTTGCTCCATTCTCAGTTTTTCCATCTTTTCTTATCTGACTTTATCCTCTAATTCCTTCTTGAAATCTTCAATTTCTTTTCTCTGTTGTTCTTCAAGTAATTATCTCTATTTTATAGCATCTTCTGTATCTTTTCTTTTCTGTTCTTCTTATTACTTTATTATTAATTCTTGATCCTTTCTTTTCTTATCTATTTCATCTTAAAGCTTCTACTTTTTAATGTCTTCTTCTATTTCTCTCATGATATCAAAGATTTAATCTTTAGGCTGTTATTGCTGTTTTTTAGGTGAAACAACTGGTGATCTTTATTATTTAGAGGGAGGACTTTCATCTAATTTTATCACATTTTCATCGTTTAATTTGTTCTTAATAATCTGTTATTCTTAATCCTTCACAATAGTTGCATTACTTTACATATCTGTGTTATCTTACTATTAAACTGAAGTTTATTCAGTCTCTGGTGCAGCAGTTGGTCTTTTAATGGTCATTCTTTTGTTGACATTAACTTTGACCCTTTTGCTCTTCCTTCTCTCACTATTTGAACTTTTACTGGAGTTACTACCTGGCTCTGTGTCATTTCTCTAATCATCCATTATATTGCTTGAATTATTTGGATCATCAAACTCTAATTCAAATTCTGAGGTGTTTTGCTTCTTTTGATTTGATGATGCATTTGAACTGAGTTCTTAACTGTCAAGTTAATGTCTTCTAGACCTAACTTGAATCTTTTTTGGTGATGATTATCCACTTGCAAGTAGACCCTTTGCAGGGTCATGTAATCTACCCAATGCTTAAGTTGGGTTAGCGAGGTCAACACTCATAAATTCATCTGACTATACTTTATTCTCAGCAAGTGGTGGCTTCCTGCTGCTTTTATTCTTACTAGAGTCATCATCATTCCTCTTTCTAATTGTTATTTTCCTATGTTTTTTCTCTGTCGATTACACTTCACTATTTTATTAACTATATCCATCTATCGAACTTGTTACTTGCGTTGTTGTAACATTAGTGTTTGTCACGTTTATGTTATTTACAATAATAATTTGCTTATCATTTACTCCTTGCAGCTGTTCTTTATTATATATTTGAATTAAACTGCTTGTTTTTCTATGTTGTCTGGTGTTCTTATATTCTTCATCGCCTTCCTTGGTTTCTTCCTATATACTTTCCAATCCTTTGTTGGGATCTTCGAGTTAACTAATGGTAATCCCTTGATGGACAATTTATTCATCTCTGAGAAATTAATCAACTGAGTCTTCTAGGATGGAATTGTTCTTTGATTGAGCTCTAACCCTTGCTCTTACTCTTTTCTTCTTGTTACTTCCAGTTTCTGGCATTGGCACTGTCAAAAGAGGTGCTCCAATTTCGGTGCCAACCTTTGATACTCTCTACGCCCACATAGTTTTCTTTCTTTTATCCTGCTGGACTAATGTCTTAGAATTGCCCTTGGATCGAGAAGAGGAGGAGTCATCAATTATATTGCTATTTGAGTTCTTAGAGGGTGTTTCATCCATGTTGCCCTCAGTTGTCAGAATCACATTATTGCTTTCATCGTTATAATCTTCATCTCCCATGTTTTCATTTTTCATCTAACATAAATCACATTGACTAAATGCCGCGGCAAACAACTGTATAATACTTCTCATTTATATTATTATTTATAAATATATTAATGATAATGAGGAGAAGTACTTACCAATTAATTTTTGAATGATTAATTTGAAGATAATAATTTGGAGTTGGGAGTATTTGGGACAGTTCTCCTGGAAGATGGTTAGTCTTGCTCATGTTATGACTATCCAATTGAAATATTAAACTGCATTTTAGAAAATATGCTAATTTATTATTTTATTTCATTCTCATTAATTATAAAATACTCAAAATATAAGCGATAGCAATTCATGCTAATTGTAGATATTTGTTTGTATATTTTATATTATTTCAAAAGAAAAATATTAATATATTAGATTCTATTTCAAATCTAAATTACACCATGAAATAAAAATATATCATGATAAATGGTTAGTTTTTTATATACTCACTATTTTTTTAAATGAAAAAAAATTAATTTTCGATAATAAAAAGTTTGTTAATCTTTATAAATATATGTCTATAATAATTTTATTTTAAGAATTTTAATGTTTATATAAAAATGCTAACTCGAAAAATGTTTGATAAATGTTTATTTATGGTCAAAATATCAAACGTCTGAGGCTAGTTTTAATAATAATAAAATGTAAAAACTAATCTCATTAACTTTAGTTACTTTATTAAGTATTTGTGGAATAACTTACTCAAAGCAGACTCCAAATTCTCTTGACAAATAGGACATCGCATTGTTTGCTGAGGGTTTCTTCGAGGGAATATTGGATGCTAAACTTCCAGATTTGCAAAGCTGTCTCACAGATTTTGAAGAAATCGGATTGTTACTGAAAGAAGCAATAGAAGATTTGAACCAAGAAAGTTTCTCGTCAGTCAAAAGAGCACTTCATGAGATTTCTGAGGCAGTACATAAGTTCCCCACAGCTCTTCACTAGTCCACAAACCCAAAATTTTTAATAAGCTTATCATTTCAATTACTGTTCAAGAGAATTTAATAAATATTTTTTTAAATTATTGATTCTTAATTAAAAATTGTTATTAAATTAATATATAAAATTAATAAAAAATCCACATGATTTAAATTTAAAGCAATTTTTTAACTTATATTTTTATAGATAAATAACCTAATTTATTTTCTTGAATAACTTTAAAATAATTTATATTTTCAAATAAATTAATTCTTTAGAAAACAGAAATTTCCTCATTAATTAAATTCATAAGTTCTTGTAAATGCTAAATTTATAAATTTTTATTTTTATATAATGACTTATTCTAAACAGGTAGAAAATATATCACAAACAAATTATTTAAATATAGTTATATCATCTCATTTTTGGGGGTTGTAAGTGCAAGGTACTTGAGGATGATCTTAAGGAACTCTTAAGGATGGCTGAGATATTTGGGCATCCATTCACTCTGATTGTTCATGCTAGTCATAACCTAATCGTCAACGGAGTTGATATCTACAGAAAAATTCATGAATCCATTGTAGACTACGAGAATCATGATTATTTCGATTTTGGAAAAAATATGGGACTCTCAATCAACGAAGTTTTCCTCAGAAACCCCAAGATTAAGGATTCCTATGATGAACAAGCCTATGAACTAGTGATGTCAATATTGAAATCTCTCACAATCTCAAAACAAGTCGATGAGCAGTTAGTATATAATTACATCAATGGCTATGGAAGTATGATCCTTAATCCACTCAACTATATTCAACAAACTATCAGAGACACTTCATCAGCTTACAAATCAATTATGAAAAACTATGAAATGGTTCAATCCTTCATGAGACCATGACCAACGTTTATGTATTAATTTCATCAGAATTTCATTTTTAATCACTTCAACTCATTCTTTGTTTTAAACTAGTGATTTAATTGTAAACTTAAAATAAATAAATAAAAATGAATAGCAACATAACCGTAGAAATTCGTTACTAGAAATGTCCATCTCATTCAGACTACAATCTATTGTATCTGGACACCAACTATGGCTCCACTTATTGCGATCAGTGCATCAGTGCAAACAAAACTAATGTTCTTGACTTTAAAAATCTGAATGAGCATTGTAAAGAGTAATATGAATAATGGAAGAAACTTAATAACCAAGCTAGATATTTGAGCAGTGAGCATGATCAAAAAGAGAAGGAATACGGCATTGCTTGGAGAAGTGCTTTCAAGATTGAGATAAATAAGGCACTCCTACAATTAAGAATGAAACTTTTTGGAATTGACAAAATTGAGGATGGCGAAGACGTTTTTTCGGCACTCAATTTGATTGTTTCAAACTCAAAATAAGATGCCGAGTCCTTTTACCTAAATACTCAACTTAACATGCTCAACACTATCTAAGAAAGTTACAAACTCATGGAGAGATAGGTCACCTATCTCAAGAAACTTCTCAAAGAACCAGACACAGCTAAATTCGAACATATTAAGAAAGAAATTTTCGTTTGATAAATTTGTTTTCCAAATATATTACATTCCAATCCTATTAATATAAATTTATTTGTGCAATTAAGAGATTAAATTATAAATTATAATGAAGTCAATTAGTAGAGTTTAATCGTAAAAAACCTTGCGTTTGTCTGATCTAAAATCACCAAAAAGATCTAAGCTTGAAGTTTCTGTTTTAGCAACTCCTTCTATTAAATCTCCAACATTCGATTCTAGACAAATGATTGATTGGGTGAAGAAACGATACAACTAAAAAGCAAGCTCAAAATACACAGTCACCAATAACGAAATAAGACAATAAGATGGACTCTAAAAATTGTTTAAAATGTTTGCAGATCCTTCTACAAATATGATTAAAGTAGAGAGGCTATATTAACTCTTCCTAGACAATAGGATTACCATCACATTTGATAAATTTTAGTAGCTTATTTCAAATAGCAACAAAACTCAGTTAGCCTTTTTGTCATTCACAGAGTTGCAAGATATATCGTAGAATGAGAAAGTGAATTAAAGTAAAAAAGAAACTTTTCAATTTAATATTGTATTTAGATTTCAGAAACATAATGAGAAAGCTGAGACATTAGAAGTAACTGCAAGGAGATATTCAGTTCTTATAGTTAATAATAAACATTATAACTGATGTATTATTTTATTATAGCTCTCCCAACTGATTTTTGTTCATTGCTCTTTACAATAAGTTAGCTGTTACAGAGGGACTCAATTGTTTAGAATCTATCTGATACAGTAAGCACCAATTTTATTTCTTTTAAGTAACTTATAGTAAAAATTGGACATTGATAGCGTGGCAAAGCACACCTCTAGTTTTGTAAATTTATTTACCTAACATGGCAATTACCTGTAAAATAATGAGAATGACAAGATAGTTCAATTTATTTAGACTTCTGTCGATAATTCTCCAAAATAAAAAATTGATTTCGATAGCAAACTTATAGGAAGAACTACTTACCAAAATCCAATTTTCGAAGATGTGAAACTTGAGACTGAATAAGATGACTATTTCGTACATGATAAACAAATCAACTATAGTTATTCAACCAAGAATATTCACTAGAATCCTTCCTTATTAAATAGCATGAAATAATCAACTGTATCAAAGAAAGATACTAAAACATTATCTACCCTCCCAGCTATATCAAATATAAGTAAAACTAAGTCTAGCTAGAGTATAAATATAAAACAAAATGAAGGGATTTCTAATTATGCATAAAAAACCCAATATACTCGAGATTAAGTTTTGCCTTCAAAGTACCCATATATAACAAAACTTCCAAATTCCAGATAGACATTTAAGTTTTACTTTTAGAAAAGAAATGAAAATGAGTATTCTCACATGCGAAGATAGACACTTGAAGACTACATGAATTAAAGAGAAACATATCCTGAAATCATTAAAAGTAATTACCAAGAAAAGAAAACAGTTATTGATTAGCTTAACATTTTAAAGTCAAAATAAGATCAAATCAAAGAAATGGCTGTCAATTATAAGATTGTCAAACAAAATAGATCTAATAGGAATTATGTCACACTTAGCTCAAATAATCTCACTACAACACAAACTATTAATTAGAATTTAGGTTAAAGTACAGATGCATCTTAAAATTAATTTAATGAATTATGATTTTTTATTTCATTTTGATAATTTGTTTATATTTTTCAGGTTATTTATTATAAATAAAGATAAGAGCCCACTAACAAGATTGAGTATGGTCAAGATTGCTTAATTTATTAGATTATTAACAATCAACACTGTTTCAAGACTCGGTGGATGGTAGGATTAATAAAGCTTTCTACCTTGGTTATATTGAGACCAGACATTTCATCGAAATATCAAATAATGCTACATTTAACCCCAACAAGAGAGCAGCAATTAAATCAATGAATATGATTTCGTAAAGAAGTTTCCATTATACTAAAACTATGAATCATAAAATCTCAGAACCAACTTCAATTTAAATGAAAGTTTATAATTGGCTGGTATTTCAAGCGGAGTCATGAAATTCGAACACGACCCACTCCTCCCAATTCTTCAAAACTAATAGAATAATATAATTATCATAATATCTCCATCACACCCAAGGTCCAAACATCCATCATTAATTAATTAATTTTATAAAATTATATAATATTATAAATTAAATAAGGATGTAGAAGAAGATAAACAAAAGACCTCTTCTACTCAATTTATTATAATGATCAATTTCCTTGACCTGATGCCTGTTGCTTCTTTTTTATTTATATTTTTTAATTTCCTTTATTATTTTATGTTTGATATGTGAATTAAAATATAAACGAATAAGATATAAAGATTGTTTAAATAAAATACGAGACTTTAGATTAGCGATTAATCTGTGCTCGTTCATTTCTTGAGGCCTGGGATGTTTTCTAATTACATGGAGATAGTCTTCCTTTTAATTATTTTAAAACTATTAAAACTTATATTAATAACTTACTTTCTATCAAGATCGGCAACAACACCATTTAAAAGAGACTTAAAAGTTTGCCTATAATTAACTATAATCCCTTGAATTGACTTAAACAAATTTAGTTTTGATGATATGCTTTTTAAATTATAAACTTTGTCAAATGATCCAGTAACGATTTCTCTCAAGTGGGTTCTGTATTTAATAATAGTTTTAGATTGTTTTAAGCATGTTAACAGCTGAATATACAGTTAAGAAGTTATCTATAATTATTGTCTCTTCTTTACAAATCATATTCATGTTACTTTAATTACTTAATTCGAGCTGCTCTCTTTTCATTTTAAAATGTAGCATTTGCTTAATGGGAATGCATTGAAAGTTGTTGAGTCTCATATCTAGTGTACACATTATAGAAGGTGGTGAACTTTGGACCAAGGAAATAAGTGAAATGTCTGGTCTATAGAGTACTTAAACTTACAGTGTTGATTGTTCCGATGTAGAAGAACTGTAATAATTAAACTCTTCTGCTTCTTGAAAGGGATTCGTAGTGTAGTTTAATATTAGAAACAGCTTCAAAAAGAGTCTTCATATATCCATAGTATGAGAACACCAATGGGTATCTTTCACTGTGATATGGGTGAACGTAACCTTATCTCATGTTTTTAATATTTTCTTGATAAAAGCCTTGACCATACTAATTATAGTGGGCTCTTGTCTAAAATATTCATTGATTAAGCAATATGTATATTTACACTTTTTTGGCTCCTTGACCTAATAATTTATATTCAAGCTTCTTTTGGAATGCGGCCTCGAACTTGGACTTTACGTTGTAAGCTACTGAGAAGTCTCTTGCTGGGACTGCAGTGGCCATGACCATCTTTTGGAGGAAAGAAGCATTAGCACTCATCATAGTGGATGAAGCTTTAAGGAGATTCTAGCTTAACATATTTAAAGTTATTATATTATTTATTAACTTATAATCTTATAATAAACAATTCAGTAATTAAGCGTCAATCATAAGTGAATATAAATAAATAAAATCTTCCTTTGCTCTAAAATTAACTATTATTAATAATAACATTAAAAGTTTGCCCTCTTCCTCTGGGGTTAATCCCTTTATTTATTATATAAGAAGTTAATCAAAGCTCTCTTCTTTCAGAATAATTAAATTGATACATTATTATTATTATAATTAAAAAAATCTGATTTTATTTTGAAGCTGTTGGTCCAGAACAAGTTTCCCCTCACTAAGAATTGTTTACATATTTTCTTAGTAACATGGTGGATGGTCACATAATGAATGGATCAGAGCTTTGATCTGGCATCACGAATATTTGATTGCTTTCTACTCTATTTTTATAAATAAAACAACTTTGCGCTCAATGGTCTGATGTTTGCGAGGAGGAGCAAATGCTTATAGTAAAAGCTCGAATACGTTAGAATTCATAATGAATATGATATAATAAGATATAGTTAAGAACTTCTTAACCAATGAGAAATTGAATCTTGAGCTTCACTTCCATAACAGAGCTGTTAAAATACAAAATTTAAAAAGAATTTGACAAGGTTCAACAAGCAGTCCAAGATCCTCAACAAAAAGCAAGCATCTAAAGAGACGCTTTCAGATCAGCACTCGCTGGTATTTCTTATAACTACTTCAAAACGAAATGCAAGCAAGAATCGCTCACTTCAAAGTTATTATTCACTTTTAAGTCTTTCAGGAGATCAAAAGAGAGTTGTTGCCATAAATTCTATAGTAAGTTATTTATTTCACTAAAAAATAAGCATAAAATATAAATATTGATCACTTTTATTTGGCGAAGGATCTGACTAATAAACAAAATCTTGACATGCAAGTAAGTTATGGTCTTTTCTATGGTTACTCTTATTGATTTAATTCCTAAGTGCGCATGTGTTACTATGTTTACCCCTTTTCATTGTCCTCTGTGTTTATTGTTCTATTGGTGTATTCTCCTGCATCAAATGAAGTTCTATCATTGTCATTTGTGTAGTTGTGTAAATCAGGGGCATTAACAAGTTAAAGACTTGTGTTATATCTATCGTCTGAGTCAAAATTCCTCATATCTTAAATCATTTTAGAGTAGATTTCAACTTCATTAAGCAGCATATCAGATAACTTAGACTCCATAAAGTTTGATACCTCTTCAAAGTGCTAGATGATATTTATCATAAGCCAAATAATAATAAAATGTTTCTTTTAAAAATAGTTTTATGATTGTCCTCTATTCTTAGATAAGTTCTTTGTTTTCTTGTGCAAATAGGGCAAAGTAAGAATGGTTTACGATCTGCTTCATCAATCTTGTTGGACCCATTCATTAAGCACTCATAGTATTTACAATGGTGAATCCCGAGGGCATGACAAAATTCATGAGTTGCAGTCTAAAAATATGTGTTTAAGAGATTAAGTATGTTACTTTTATTGCCCTATACATTCAAAACCCCAAAACCCCTGAAGTTGTTTGATTAAGTTTTTGATTGATAAAAGTAGACTATTAACGCATGCTTTATTAGGGTTTTAATAGGGTTTATGTAGGGGTTTATGTTTTAAATATTAGTAATTTAAGTGAGTATATGCGAGGTTTGGGGTCAGTTTATGACAGTGAGTATATAGATTTATTGTTTAAGTTGCGTTATGGATGTGATGATTAAAGTGATCAACTTAGACCAATTCTAAATTACACATCTATTGCTAGACTGCTCCATAAATCTCCTGCTACTGTTAGGTCACACTGTCTTTTAGCATTGAATTTAAAGAGATAGCATCTTAATTCTAAGCCTAAAAGACCTTTAAAATTCTAGTAGCATCATATCGATTATCTTATCAATGATAAGACTCTTAAATACTGGGCTCATTTCTCTCTGGAAAAGAGGGCTGTGATGTTTCATCGTTAATTTCCTGAGTTACACATCTCTGCATAATCCATAGCTAATATCTATAAAAAGAATGGTATCTCTTACAAGACTGTCAACCGCATTAAGAGAGTGATCGACTTTAATGTTCCATTTTATAAGGATAATTTAAATTATATATTCGATTAAATGCAGAGGCTTAAGAGCATAATATAAAGTTCATGCACGCTGATGAGGCATTATTCACGTTTAATACTTCATATCGAGGTCTTGGTATAAGAAGTACAGCAACATAGAAGTTTATGATTAAAAGGTTAAGGTATAAACTCATGCAATCCTTGGTGGAATCAGTGAAGATAGTGGACTTGAGACTTATGTTATCCACCCTCGCTCTATTAAGACTGAATAATATATTAAAATTTGCAATAGCTCAGAGATAAGTATGCTGACTAAGATATCATCCTGATTGTTGATAACTTATCAGTTCATAAAACTAAAGACTCGAGGAGAGAATATGAAAGGCTTAATATAACACCTGTATTTAATGTTCCTTATAGCCCTCAATTCAATGGAATTGAACTATATTGAGGCCTATTAAAAGGCCATTACAAGAAGCTTCTGCTCTATCATTTGATGCACGATCTGAAGATAGATACAGTAGATTTTATTTAAAGTGCTGCTAAAAGAGTCAGCGATGATAAAGCAAAAGTGTGCGCAAGAGAAGGAAGATTTTGTGTTATAAATAAGTATTAGACTTAAACGAATGAATAAGTTCACATATTAAATTTACCCGTAAAGGGATTTGGCTTCTCTTTCTTTTCTTCCTCTTTAGGCTTGCTTGGGCC